>JAHZND010001482.1:0-17389 GCA_027744115.1 Acrocyrtus sp. NNG-2020 | reverse complement strand
GCAAAAAAGCAACTTCAGCAGATTTCCATGCAAAAAATCACGTAACCCTTCCAAATAACATCCAACTTGTCCAGTGCACCTTGCAAGTACAGTAATCAAGTGATCAAGTCAAGTCACAGTAAAATCATCAACATTTCGCTTGTTTTCAAGTGTTTTCGACTCTTTGTTTTTGTCCTCCGCATCCATATATCGAAATGCATATTGCATGCACAATCATCGCGATGATTGTTTGTCAATTTAATTAATCTTGTACCACGTTATACAGAATGCGCAGAGACAAGACAGGTGTCGAGTCAAGTTTACATTACAAAGTTACAAACTGCAATCATAGTGTTTAATACCCTACCTAATATGAATTATACATTTTGCATGACTAAAGTGAATATTATGCAGTTCAATTCAATTGCTACCTAGCTAAAAGTGTGGAGTATTGAGAGTAGAGGGCAGCCAGTCAGTGCGACTGCAATGCAAGTGCAAACTGCAAATATAAACAAAATATTTGCAGAATGCAAGAAAGAAGTACAAGTCTAGTATGTGGCTGCGTAGTATTTGTTTGGTTTGGTACAGCTGACTGATCTTCAAGACAGAGCAACGAGCAACAATCGCGTTTTGCAAGAAGGCGAATGCGATGACTGAACAATACAGGAAAAAAGAGTTTTTGGGGGTTTGGATTTTTTGTTGGTTGTAGAAGAAACATAGCCAGTAGTCAGTATTATGCAAAGGAACTGATTGTTACGTGATAAACACCTTGTAGTGTGTAGCAAAAGTCGTGATAATAATGATTGTTGTTACAAGATTAAAAGTGAAAGTTTTTGTTGTAGGTGTCTAGATAAATGATTTTTGGTGATTTGATATTTAATCTTCGTAGAGGTGTAGAGGTTGTTATTATTAGTTGTTCTGTTCATAGAACACAGAATTGAATTAAATTTTTTTTAAGGTTAGGTAATAGCTTTTAGATAGCTATTGAAGGTGCAGATTATATGGTTACAACCGGAAGCGGTTGGAAGCTTTCTGTTGACATTTAAAAAGAAATTAAGAAGAAATATGGAGTCAGGGATGAAAGGGGTGATTGAGGGTGTAGAAAAAGGATTGAAGCTGGAACTAGGGGCAGCTGGGGAAACGGAGAATTGTTGCATGGAAGCTGAAGACAATGGCGGACAAATTCCTGAAATGGCTAAATCTGCTGAAACTAGATCGGAGGGAGACACTCTAGATAACCCTGAGGAAGTCGAAATTCCGTTGAACTTGGATACTATACCAATTGAGGTAACTAACTGTGAGATGTCAGTGTTAATTAGAATCGGAATGAATTGAATACAAAGCTGATTTTCTTGTTTGAGTTATCAAAAATGTATTTAAAAACCGAATCATTTCATCATTTGTTTGAAAAGCTGCTGCTCCAGATATTAAACTTTGTGGATGCAACGGATCTCCTTCGCAATGTGTCTCTTGTGTCCAAGTATTTCTACAATATTTTGTCTAATGAATTGACATGGAAAATTAAAATGGAGAAACGATGGGGTGGCAGTGAGGAGAAAATGTACCCACCAATTGAATGTAATGGCATATTAAATTACTACCATCGATAAATAAATCCAGTTTTAAGATACCATTAGAAATATAGTATAGGTAACTCATAAGATATAGAATACTAATAATCTATATACTTCTTGGTCTGATAATTAAGTATTTCCGGATTCTGATAACGACAATCTGGATTGCTCCGCACCTAATCAGTCTGAAGGACCTTCTCCGGTGTGTATCTACTCCACTAGGTTTACACAATCTACATTTCCCTGGTCTCGCGCATCGGTTAAAAGGGAAGAACAGATCAAGTTGTGGTCGCAGAGTGATGATAATGCATCCAAACTCAATGGTTTAGTGCATACAACCATAAACTCCCATATAGGATGCATTGACAGTATTCATCTTTTCGTCAGAAATGAAACCATGTTCTTAGCATGTGGATCAAGGGATCGGACAATTTCATTGTGGAACGTGGAGCAGGTTCTTCAGGAAAGTCAGAGAGATGAGGGTACCATTGGAGGAAGTACGGCTGCTAGAATCAAGATTTTTAATAGAGCTCATGACGGCTGGATATGGGATTTCGGAGTCAATTCTAACCATTTATTCAGCTGCAGTTGGGACACGACGGCCAAGATCTGGGATGTTTCGGAAATGAAGTCGGTTGGGGTATACAAGTAAGCGTGAAAAAGTGTGTTAAACACCTTTAACGATAAGCACGTCGATTTCAATGCTTATATCAATATGTGCGTATTTTTCTATTTTATACAGAACCAACACAGCTTTATTATCAATCTCTACCACGGATACACTTACTGCAATCGGGACATTCAACAGAAAAATTCTATTACTAGACCCGCGAGCGTTGTCGTCAGGCCCAACGAAAACTTTAACAGCACATACACGGTCTGTTTTATCTGTGGGTCTAGACTCAAATTATGTAATCTCATGCGGAGAAGATGGCTCCTGCGTTCAACACGATCTCCGAGGAAAAGGGGCTTTAAAAAACTTTCAATTGGTGCCTACGGATGCTGCTAAAAACCCATATCCAACGTGCATGAGTTTCCGAGATACGAGGATTAACTTACCTTATTTTTACGTTGGCGATAACAATGGAACTGTGCACTTGGTAGATTTACTGAAGTTTAAGGTAGTCAATAGCTATTCATTGCATTCTGCACCTGTTCGTGGGGTCTTTCATAACATGGGATCTGTGCTTAGTTGTAGTAGAGATGGTAAACTGCTAGTTCGAGATCCCAGTCTGGGTATGAGGGGAATAGGGGCAGTTGACGTGGGGGATAAAATAGAATTGCCTTGTGTTCATAGCTTGAATAATGTTGTAGCATGTGGAGGTGGTGATGGGGTTGTCAGGGTATGGGGAGAATGTGGGGGTGAAAACTGAATTTCCGAATATACTTCTTGAAATATTCTACTCTACTCACAATCGGATTTACTAACATTACTACTGCCTATTACTGTTAAAGTATTTTAATATAATCGTGTACTCGCTGCTAATGTTAATATTGTGCGTATGTAATACCTAAGTCATAGTGCTTTTACGTACCGTAACAATAAATGAAAAACTCGCAAAGCTCTTCAGAGACTGATTCATGCTAACAATAATTGCTTTAATAAAAACACTCCTTTTTTAAGGATACAGTTTGTAATTCTTTTGTAATTAATGTGTTTAATAAAACATGTGTTATGTTATGAATGAATTTTTCATATCAAGTACAGTGTTGTAGAGTAATACGTAATATATAAAATGTACACTAATCGTTTCAGTATTAGTGCAACTTTTAAAGACGTATCGCTCTATTATGTATGTAGCATGCATTTATTTTTATTAATTTAAATGTTTTCAAGTGATTTTTTTCCGCTCCGATTCGCCTTCACTAGTGATCTTACGAACTCTAGATTCTATCGCTGATGATAAAGTTAAAGTATCCGAAGTTGAGGTCGTCTGTAAGAAACAAGTTTTTGATTCCAATCAGTTAAAAACGGTGTCGTATGATGCGTTGCGTTATATCATGTACATAAAATTAAAATGAATCGGTTTAACCCTAAAGAAAAAGAAAAACTCACCCTAATAAGGAAAATCTTAAGTGCACTCCCACTTCCAGCATCACCTGTGCCGCTATCGTCGTCCAAATCTACAGCCATCAGTCTAACACACTTATCCCCGCACTTTTCAGCTCTCATTCCATCCCACACTTTTGTGTTCAGCATAACACGCAGAGACCCCTTTGTTCGTATAATTAGCCGTGAGGAAGGCTGTTTAGAGTCCTTTGAGTCATTAAGACGGAGAAGGCCATGGCCTCGCTCAATCCATGAGCTTTTCGTTGCGTCAAAGATAAAAAGGCGGCACTGGATCTTTATTTATAAATAAAAAAAGAGTAAAATTCGAGAACATGATCTTATAAAGGAATGTGCAAGTGAATGATTAATGTAAATGCAAAATTAAAATATTTCTTTCATGCAATTCAAAATATTTACTAATCATTATTTTTCTAGAAGCAAACGTACTTGCAAAACGTTAATCTCGCTCTCCTCTCCAGTTAAAACCTTCAGTGGTAAAAGTGGCTTTACTTCTTCTTCCCCAATAGAAGACTTTTTGATTTCTTGAGTTCCATCCTCTGCATCAAGTTTCCGCTTTACACCTGACGAAGTTGATGAGGGCATTCCATCTAAAACCCGCTCACTTAGATTACTACCAAAAACAAAAGAGCTCGAGCTGGCTGCTTCAGCTCCAACAGATTCTGGCTTTTTCTCCACAGTTTCTTCGGGTGGGGCATGTGATTGTGCCTCTGACACGGAAGATTCTTTTTCTAGAGGGACAAATGTTGGGGTCTCCTGAACGAAATCTTCCGATGCAGGCTGTTTAGAATTTGCTGCAAGACTTCCCCCTGACGATGCTGTAGGAATTAATTTAGGAGGTCGCAGTACAAACGGCGAAGAAGAGGGTGCTGCTGCAGTTGACACGCCTGTACTTAAATTAGTTTGTGGTGAGTTTGTTGATGGAAACTTAAACGCGGATGGGCGGAGTAGCGGCCGTTGTTGAAAAGAAACCGCTGGGCTAGTGGAGACCGAAAATGGATTAGATTTTGATGAGCCGGTTTGAAAAGGCGTAGTTGGCGAGCAAATTGGTGCTGGAAACATAAATAAAACATAAAACAATCCAATAATACAAATACAAAGCATCAGGCCTTCAAACGTTAATTTTTTCGTAACGTTATCCCCCTTCACTTACCATTAAAACTACTACTGCCGCTACCCGAATAAGCCGGTATTCTTGACCCACTGCTTGTACTCCCTCCAGAGGACTCATCGTGAAAACCATTATTACTTGGCCCACTTGTTGTTGAAATTGCTTCATCTCCAGGCACACCACCACCATCATTGCTATCGTCATCTGGCTCCTCTTCCTCATCTTCACTTTGATGACTCGCGTTTCTTTCTACTCTAATCTGCTGGTTGTTCTTAATCTGTGGCGGTTGAGATTCTGTTGGAGAAATCTCCTTTTCTTCTGTCGGACCTAAAATAAAAATTGCTTTTATTCATTCTAAATTGCCTAAATTTATAAATTTTTTAACTGAACCTCTGTGCAAGTTTCACAGATGTTTAGTTTCATTTGTCTCTTTTCTGGTCATTCAGATCCCGATTATTATTCTCACTTTGCTCTGTAGAAGAAGGTACATCAACATCCTTAGTTGAATCAGCTGACTGAGACTCTGTTGTGGTTGACGCCATCTCAGCTGCTAAAATTGGAAAATGGAGATGTTCCAATTTTGAAAAAGTGGCTGAAAGCACTTATCTCCTTATTCAACAAACCAATCGCTGATAATTCCACTCAATCTTACAAAAACAAGTCCTAATAAAGTTCACTTTGTTGTTGCTGAATTTTAATTACTTGAGTTTACTCTATCTTGATGCACTACCACCGCCCAGGCCCAGCAACTAGTAACTTTTAGTGTTAAACTAGAACTTACTAAAACTTACGTACTAGTCTATAGTCAAGTTAATTATATCCTTAGTTGAATCAGCTGACTGAGACTCTGTTGTGGTTGACGCCATCTCAGCTGCTAAAATTGGAAAATGGAGATGTTCCAATTTTGAAAAAGTGGCTGAAAGCACTCCTTATTCAACAAACCAATCGCTGATAATTCCACTCAATCTTACAAGAACAAGTCCTAATAAAGTTCACTTTGTTGTTGCTGAATTTTAATTACAATGATTTTACTCTATCTTGATGCACTACCACCGCCCAGGCCCAGCAACTAGTAACTTTTAGTGTTAAACTAGAACTTACTAAAACTTACGTACTAGTCTATAGTCAAGTTAATTATGTATATTTTTAAGAAATAAGTATCCCTGCTGACTGCTAATGCTGATTAGATTAGCGCCAAAGCTAGCCTTATTTTTAAAATCCAAATCGGTTGTTTCCCCCTTATTTTATCAACTGCAAGTCCCTCCACAAACATTTAAATAAGTGTTGTAAAATTCCAGTGTATTTTTAAAAATTTCCATTGGGACTCCAGAGGAGAACTGTATGAGCTAATTTATTTTCTAATTTTATATCCTTAATCACAAATTTCACATTTTTACTTCAGTAGCCACCACTGCTTTTTATTTTGGTGGGTAAACCTTGAACTGGCTTGTGTGAAATGACACTTTGAATGCGAGTGCATTTACACAAGAGTATGAATGAACACTCCACACCACAGTCTCCCTCTCCACGCATTACACACTAAAGAATGGGGCATCAGCATAGCATAGCCTAAAACATTTGTACGTTACGCAAAGTGACTTCTTTGCGTAAAATGCTAGTGCAAGTATCGAGGGATGAGAATGAGAGGTGGTTTGTCGGTCGTCGGTGATTGATAAGACTACTAATGATGATGAGCTTGGGGCAAACTGACGAATTTGAAATAAACAGCGGGAAGCTACTTTCATATGTTTTTATTATCATATTGGTGTTTATGAAAGTGAATCGAAGCTGTGAAGTGAAGCCTGTGAGGAAAAGGAAGGTTTTGGTTTCGGTATGATGTAACTTTGGAGCTGAACGATCTCATTTTATTTTAGCGTTTAGATTAGAGGCTTATAACCGCTCTGCACTGGAAAAATAATCCTTGTTCCAGATTTTTAGTACAGTATTAGTTTGGTAACGCAATAAAATTAGCCTTAACCTTCATGTAGTTTTCTTTTACTTTGAGTCTGAAATTAGCCACAAAATTTCCAAATTTACTTTAGAGGATGACGTAGTAAATTTTTACTAAAAAAGTGCTGAGAAACTCAGTGATCACATGTAACTTTTTTCGTCGCTGATAAGTTCTGACTACTAATGGTAATTACATGGGTGTCTGTACGATTAACTAGTTTAGTTTTGATTTCAAAGAAATGTGGCCCTACATACGAACGAGCTAACGTTTTTGGCTTTGGTAGTTGACAATTTAGGAAGTTTGTTTTAACTGTTAACAAGTTAATTGAGGTTAATTGAAGTATTTAAAGTGTATCGACGCGACAATCAAGATTCATCAAGTTATTAACATACATATACTATACATGTATACATGGACTGGACTCTAATTTCTAGTAAATTGAGTTTGGAATGAGCACGGAAGTCAAAAGGGAACAAGAATCGGCCTCACGAGTGCAAAATGTCAGTATTGAAAAATATTGGCAAACTGTTCAAGGGAAAATATGCCTGGTTGACTAACACGTTAACTGGAGCAGCCCTCTTTGTCATTGGAGATGGCATCGAGCAAAAGATGGAAATGCATTCCAAGGCAATCAAGGAATTTGACAGTGGTCGAATGAGTAGGTCCTGCATCTGAATCGTTGCATTTTTTTAATCGACTTATGTGTACTGTCTGAATTATAATTATGTACATTGCTCTATAATATTTTTTTTAATTTTTAGTATAAAACTAAGTATATGGTTTATTTTTGAAATTTTATTTGAAACAGCTCGAATAGGATTAATTGGATTATTCGAAGGACCTCCGCACTACATTTTCTACAAGTATTTGGACAGGTATCTTCCTGGAAGGTCTTTTCAGACGATAGGAAAGAAAATCTTGACAGACCAGCTGATAGCATGTCCGCTGTTTAGTGTTCAATTTTTCATGGGAATGAGTTTCCTCGAAGGAAAGAATTTTAAAGAGTGTTGGGCTGAGTTCAAGAAAAAGTTTCCAACGGTTTATCTAGTTGACTGGATTTGTTGGCCTCCTTGTCAATTTATAAATTTTTACCTAATACCCAACCGATTCAGGGTCCTCTATGTCAATAGTGTAACTGTTATCTGGAACGTGTTTTTATCGTACATGAAACATTATGTAAGTATTGATTTATGTAGCTATATTACTATTTCTGTTTATATGGACGTGTACGATTTATGTAATAGTAATTAGTAATTGACAAATCGTGTTATTTTTTTTAATTCGCAGGATCAGCATGATATACAAGCTGAAATATCTGGTGCAGTGACAGGTAAATAAAGTGAGGATAATCCAGCCATAGCCTTGTGCGCTTGTTTCCAACTTCAAGTCAAAATATTTATTTAATTATATTTTAAATTTTAATAGCACAAAACAAAAATAACAGACTATATAAACTGTGTATATGTAAATTTTTACCTAATACCCAACCGATTCAGGGTCCTCTATGTCAATAGTGTAACTGTTATCTGGAACGTGTTTTTATCGTACATGAAACATTATGTAAGTGTTGATTTAGCTATATTACTATTTCTTTCTTTTTTGGATGTATACGACAGTACGACTTATGTAGGTAATAGTAATTGACAAGTTGTGTTATTTTTTTTAATTCGCAGGATCAGCATGATATACAAGCCGAAATATCTGGTGCAGTGACAGGTAAATAAAGTGAGGATAATCCAGCCTTAGCCTTGTGCGCTTGTTTCCAACTTCAAGTCAAAATATTTATTTAATTATATTTTAAATTTTAATAGCACAAAACAAAAATAACAGACTATACATAGTCTATACTATAAACTGTGTATATGTACAGTAAAAAAGAATGACACGCCATCAAGTCATTTAATTTGTAGTAACATTAAAATATATACGTATATATACGAATTAAAAATACAAAGAAAAAATATTTTACAAACAAAATATTAAAGACTAGTGTCTTTTTTATTAACTTAATATATTAAATATCGAATTTGATCTTGATTTGTAACTCAAGAGTAGTTCCCCACACCACCACCACTACTTAAAACGATCGGGCAACCGGCCTGAACATGCTCCATTACTTGACTTTTGAGCAATTGAACACTCTCACGTAGCTTGACGAGCACATTCCCCTAATTTTGCTACCTCTAGAAGTGGTAGCTTCATTTCCTGAAGTTTCATCGCCACCGCTGCTTGAATCTTGGGAGTCATCATCATCCGGGAGAGTATCGTGCTCCTCCTTTACTATCACGTTGCTGAAATCATGGAAAGCAGGTTTGTTACCAGAAGTATAGCTTGAAGCTGTTGAACTGTTGTCATCATGGTCTTGACTAAAGCTGGAGCTGGTTGTATTGGACTGATCATGAAGTTGCTTCAAGGCTGTTTCAAATCCCTTTGCGTACATTTCCTGCTCCTCGGTTACATTCTTTGGAAAAAACACAGAGGTTGGAGTTTGGAGCATATTAGGATTTGCGCTGCTCATAATCAGCTTGTCCAGTTCGGGTGTAGGGAGATTCAACTTTTGCAAATCTGGAGATGACAAAACATCTGCAGTTCCGGGTGTGTGACCACTTGAAAACAAACTGGATCTAGCTCTCTTTGCATTATTCAAGTCCAACGTCATCTTCCTCTTTAGCATTGTGACATGTGGTTGAGTTTGAAGAGGCTGTTGTTGTAGTGCTAACTGCTGGGGATGATGCTGATAACTTGGCGGGGGCACCTGAGGCAGCTGTTGTGAGGACGTAACCGCAACCTGCGGAGCGTACTGCATGCTATTTGGGATGTAACTCATGTTTCTCAACTTGCCTGAATCCTCCTGGTACAAGGACTTATCTTCGTAGTACAAAAAGATTNGCATGCTATTTGGGATGTAACTCATGTTTCTCAACTTGCCTGAATCCTCCTGGTACAAGGACTTATCTTCGTAGTACAAAAAGATTGATGTTGGGTCTTCTTCAATGTTCAAGCTATTCAGTAGGTCTGGGGGAGTCGTAATAGGGTTTGATGCCATGTGTAGTTGTGTTCTCTCTCCACCCTTGTTATCTTTTACATTTGCAGTTGAGTTGCTAACTCTGAAAAATAGACAAATAAAAAATCAAATTAATTTCCTGAAACTGAAACCAACAGTTTTTCCTAGCGTGACATTAGTCACGTCGTCTCAACACTCACTACATACATTAATACATAACACAGTAGTACATAGTTTTATACGCTTACCTTTACAATTATAAAATTATTTATCACGCAAGTAGAATGCAGAAATATCCAGAAAAATGCGCAGGTAAAGCCACAGCTGAACTAATCTTTCTTGGCAAGGCTCGGCTCTTAGCACGCTTTTTAATATTTATTTAACCCTTTCCCTCAAAAACGAAAATCGTTCAATATTCCAATCACAATTATCTTTTTAAGCCACTTGATTACACGTACAATAAGCCACTAAATATTTAAATGTACTCTCGCCACAAAAAAAATCTTGTACACCATCAGCAAGAGAAAAAGGCTATTTATGATGCTGAATTGCAATTGCTTCTGAGAGTCGAGACTCGAGAGTGATGATCTAAACGCACTCAAGTAAAGTACAAGCACACAACTTGTTTATCAAGACAGTTTTTGTTGGTGCTGCTGCTGCTCCTGTCTCGTCTGTCCCTATCCACTAATTCACTTTGCTTTCTGTTTTACGCTATGGACAAGTCCAAAAAATCCTTTTTGACTGACGAGCAACTCCTCTCTGCTCACTTCTCTACGTCTGATCACACGTATTGGTTAAAGGCAAATGAGTCATACGACGTTTTTCCCTGGCGTTTATATGATCCTCTCGTTTCAGAGCTTGCTGGGAGCCTAGCATGGGTGAGTATTGTTTGTTGGGAAAATTACGGAATTTTCGTGATTTTTCATTGGCTGCAGTGAGAAGTGTGGGTGGGCTGCAGCAGACAACATTGAGTGTACTTATCAGATGGGATAAAAGAGAATGGGTAAAGAGGGGGAATACAGAGGCAGGTTGTAAACATTTGAACATGGCACGTACCCCACCATACTGTGAGCAGGTAAAGCATTTAGCATTGGAATTAGCGTGGAAGGGATAAGGGGACGTGATATGGAATTGTTATTGTAAAAATGCTGACACGCAAAGCATTGCCAAGGAATAGAGGGTGTACGGGGAATTGGTCAGAGAAAACGAATTTCTAGGAATTGTGTAATTTGGTGGTGGATTGTTTCTTGGTAAAATGCAATTCATCCAATGCTATTTGGGCCGTAGAGTATTGATATGATAAGGATGCGAGGAGGAGATTATAAGCACAATGCATAGTGTAAATCGCGTTAAATATATTTATGCATGTATTATGTATACGAATACTAGGACGGATATTATTGCTTTTTCTAGAACTTTTGTTCCTATCAAATTTGATGTGCTGAAAAACCCCTTTTTTACTTTTTAACTTGGGCAATTTCGCTGAAACATAGAAAGTTGTATAGATAAAAAATGCATGGAACTTATTGCATATATTGGATATTGAATAAGATCTGTATTTTCTACATGCAAAGCACGAAATTATAGTGAAAATGGTAAACAAAACAAAATGCAATGAGGGGAAAAAGGAGTTGAAAAATATGGGATAGATTTTTTTTGTTGGTGGGGTGAGGTAGCGTAGGTTCCCACATCCGGTTTGGTCTTTTCTGTTTGGCTTTTTATTTTGCTTTTATCAGTCAGTTGTCGCGTTTTCATATGCTTTCATGCTGTTTGCTTTTTGGAATGGATAAAAAATGTACATATTAGCTATTAGCTATGGCTAGAAAAATACTGGCACGAAAATGAATACTTTTTCCAATGAAAAGGACGATTACATGGTAGAAAAATGGTGTGTACCTAAGCTCATAGGCAAATTTGCTGAGTTCGTATTAAGTTACAAATTTCATTGAAATAAAAAGCTCTTTCATGAAAAAAATGAACTGTGGCTGTGGTCTACAAGGGAAACGGGAAAGCGCCGCCACACAGCCGTATCGCAAAAAAAATCGCCACATGTCTGAAGTGTGTGCATGCTTTCGCTGGTGTACACATACACAAACAATCCATTTAGTCATCAGTCTTAACCACCGCTTCCTTCCCAAATTTCCAAGAAGTGGAAGTGGAAAGGAGGAGGTGGATGGTGATGATGATAATAAAATAAGATAAAACGTTTAATGGCATGGCTTGAGAAGGTGGAGTGAATGGAACAAAGGGCGAAAGGAGAAAAAAAAGAGTTGTTAGGTCTTTACTTATGAGAGCGTTAAAAAATTATTTGTTTGGGGTTTTCAATACGGAATGTGCGGAATGCGATGCGATAGAGTGTGTTATCGCTGTTAAATGTAAATACGTTTATTAACACGATAGTTTAGCCTGGCCTAGAGTTGATTTTTTTACCAGGAGGAGAATGTGCTACATAAGGATAACTCACGAATATTTATCGTTTTGCTACATCACATGACTATGAGCTATGACTCTCGCGAAAATATACGTGGTGTTGAGCGCCAGTGCATATAGCAGTAAAAACGAAATGATTACATCATCAAATTTATAGCAGAGTTGGGGTTACGACTGAGATTGGGAGCAACAGAAAACGTTTGAGCTCATCACTTGATATGATGCTGGTAAAAATTGTAGGTTTCGCTAGGAATACCTACGAGTACGACTATGACGAATCAAGTCGGAGCTAGTTCTCGTCTTGGATTTTTCTTGCTCATGGCTCATACTCATCTCTTGATTATCGCAGAATTTCTTCTGTTTTTGCTTCTAGGTTCAATATGGGCACATTTTTCCATTTCTTTACTTTTTGCAAAAGTTAAGTCGTGGACTCAAGCTGAGCGAGGAAAGGGTATAAGAGCGGAATGATGGAATGAAGTTTGTTTGCAGATGAGCATATTAGTAAATGTTCATGTAGCTTTTGCTATATGTTCGCCTCCTCTATTTCATGGTGATGTGTGGCGCTATGCTCTGTAATGTAGCTAGAAAAGAAGTACTTTTTTGTTTTTCTCTATATGATGTGTGCTCTCCTATATGTTTTATGCATGTTTGTCCGCGATATAAAGTACTTTTTATTCGTCATCAAAAATCCCAGCACATACTTGAGATTAGATTGTAGAGAAGAAGTGGGAATTGGATACAAGCATAAATGAGATTTATATGGGATTGGTTACCCTTTAACCACTTTTCATAATGTAATTTTTTATATACACTGGATATCCTTCAAGGGAAGGGATATCTATGTATACGGATGTGGGCAATGTGAGAATTTAACTAAATCTTTAAGGTCTGTTTCTTCATAAATTAGCGCTAATTAGCTTTGGTTTTCTGCTACTTCTTTGGAAGTAATGAATACGCATGAGGAGGGTGTAAATTTTAATGATGTTTACAACAGAGGGTACACATGTGCATGAGAAAAAGAACTTGAGTTCGTTTTCCATAATGAATGAACGTTCGTAGAATTTTTTAAAATTATGTATGTATGCCAGAGCTAGAAGGACTATTGGTGCAAAACCAGTTGCGCTGCTGCTGCGCTTGTACTTAACTTGCGAGAAAAGGATATGCCAGTGAAGCCAATGACGTCATTACTACACTTGACCGATGTAGTTGATGTAGTTGTTATTGTGCAAAAATATGAGCTTCTTTGTACTTGAGATTTTCCTAAACATTATGACGTCATGGTTTTGGTTTATATGTTGCTGCACGCTGCACGCATGCAACACTTTGAGTGGTCCAATGGGTTTAAGTAGAGTAAATAAGTTAATTTCTTAATTGGATAGATTTAACTGGGCATCGACTGCAGCAGCGGTCGTAAGCATATTTGTAATTACCTACGCAAAAGGCATAACTTGAAATTAATTGGCATAAAATATAAAATTTTGCAGCTGCTGCAGTCAAGTGTTTCTGTTCCTGAAAACTGAAAATTGGTTTGACATAAATGACATACTGACTATTACGGTCACCGATGACGTTCAGCGATGAAAGTGGCCACTTCATTTAGAGATAACTATGCAATCTTACATGGTCTGCATTTTACGTGCGATTGAGATTTGGAAGTTTTGGAACTTTGATGTCATATTCATTTCACAAGTCTTATCACGACTGACCATTGCGTAATTCAGCACTGTAATCAGTAATCGTGTGACATAAAAATTGCTCACGTCGGGAATCTTATATGTACCTTGTACGGACAAGGCAAACTGCAAAATGAAAAATGCTGCAAGTTTGTATGGGATTTAGGTTAAAATCAGCGCAAAAAATACCAGGAAATATACAGATCAGGAAAATCGAAGTATATTTGCAAGAATCAATAATTCAGGGAGTGTGATCTGACTTCGATCCAGCAGTGTGGGTTGCATAGTTGCAGCTATTATCGCTGTTTGATTTCCGGCCTGGAGGCTGGCACGTTGACGATGACTCACCCGAACAAAGGAATTATTAATGGGTGTACAGTAGGCATGGGTTTTGCAAAACAAAGTACAGACACATGTTGATTTTAAATGATGAGTCATCAGTCATGGCCATGTCAAGAGATGCATGGGCTACACTTTACCTATATAGTAAGGCTAGGCTATTATAAGGAGGACATGATCCTCATTCATGAGTCGCACCCAACCAAATCTAAAAACTTAAGTGAAACATGTGTTAAACTAATAATGATGACACATCTTACAGCTCTAATTGCTGCAGAATGAGATTCCAAATAGGAATCATGCAATTAGCCTCCACAAGTCTTATCAAAATGCCTACCATTTTAATTAGTCAGCTTCCGCCACGTAAATACGCTTCATTGTATTACGCAACAAATGTGACCCAAAGTACATAACGTATTACAAATAGTGGCGTTTTTTGACTGACATTAACAAAGTAAGAAGAAAACAAAGCACAACAAGAACAAAAAACATTTCGAGATATACCTAATACATTTGTTTAGCAACTTTTTATTTCCGATAAAGAAAACATAAACATACCTACTTACATATTTAACACAATCGCTCCACCTTTTTGGGTAGGTATATGACTGTGTTTGCTTGCATATTGCATGGAAAAAATTTGAGTATTCAATTCAATTCTTTCTGTTGTCGGTAAAAGTTGTACCTCTTAAGCCTTACTAAACTTTACTTTTAACATCTGGGAAATGCGGATGTGAATCATAGTTATATATTTTTAAAGCATTACACTACAATATACTAAAAATGCGCTGTATTCATATCCATATAATTGAATTTTACACCTAAATTACTTGTACCTCTTAAGAACATCTGGGAAATGCGGATGTGAATCATAGTTATATATTTTTAAAGCATTACACTACAATATACTAAAAATGCGCTGTATTCATATCCATATAATTGAATTTTACACCTAAATTACTTTACAATGAAGTCATTTCATATTTTAAACTTTAATGGGCGAAACATGAAATACTTTTCTCGTAAATGATGATGATTGCAAAAGAACAGCTTACAAAATGTTTAGCTTGGATGTTTATAAAATTTTAAATTCATTCATATGGTAAAATTATTGAGCCTATCTATTGTAACCTAATAAAGCACGTACTAATTTGCGAACTTATTACATTTAAAGTGCATATATTTATGCTGTTGTTTTACATTAAAATCTCTCTAAATCAACCTCCGTCTTTCCAATCTTTCGGTTCTTGTACTTTCTCGAGTTGAATGTTTATAAAACAGCTCATCTTCCAATTAAATCAAATATATTTTTAGGTCGCACATAATGTTCTAGTGTGATAAAATTGAAATAGGAAAAGTGCAAGCATTATATAGTAATAACATTTGGTAATAACAAAATACAAAAACGGGATTTTCAGTAATTAATAATTACTAGTTACTGCTGATTACTAATTATACACAATCTGCTGTGACTGTTTTACAAATATACAACCTTGTACAAATTTTGTGAAATACAGGTGTGAGTCAACATCCGTTGATCCGTTCAAGGAAGCGTTTCCCCTTTGCTGATCTGTAATTAAATAAAAATTTCTTGTTGTGATTTTGAATTTTAATTTCAAAATTTGAATTTAAAATATCTTTTTCTACATCTACCTAACCCTCTAATAAATGTGTTTATTTATTTTTGAAATTCTCACATATGCAAGCTTAAACTTAACTTAAATTTTCAAAGCATAATTATCCTTTATTCAACTTACCCATGCTTCCAGATACTCGATCTTTCTCTCAAGTGAACTTAACCTTTCATTGAGTAAAGCTAATCGACTCCGACAGCTCAAATCTGTACAGAATTACAAAGGCAATTAATTGGATGAAATTGTAAAAAATAATTATAAAATTCTGGGAACATCTACACTGTACAGTGTAATATTTTAAAATTCCCTTACCAAATGAATTCAAGAAATCACAAATCCTCTTAATACTTCCAGTGATAACTTCAATATACTCTCTATTCGCCCAATCCTGCTGAATCTGTTTTTGGAAGTCTTCTGTGACTAGGACAAGGGAGGAAGGAGGGTTGGAAGTTGGGGTGCCGGCTGCAGACCCTTGACCGTGGTGCATCGCCACTTGGTGATGAGAATTTTGCGGCGGATGCGGATGGTGATGATGGTGCGACATGATACTTCCTTTTAAAAAATAAATTTAATGCCGTTTGATAATCGGACACTCTAGTTCTTAGGAAGTTCACTTTCTTTTGCTGAAACAGGTACCAAGTTACTAACTCGCGTCAACACTTTAAAAATGTAAACAGTGACAAGTATGAAGAGTGCCAATGCTTACAACTTCTCTTCGCTATCCAGTTTAATTTTAAATGTAGTATTCGCAGTTTTCTTACAGCTGTGCAGCAAATTTGTTTTCTTCTCGGGTATATTACTTGACTCTGTCAAACTCGGCGCATACCATAAACACAATGGAAAGGAAGGATCCATTCTCCGCATCAAGCAAGGATATGGATAGTGGATATAAACGATGTAGATGCTACATCAATGCACTATACCAGGATATATGTATCATGTCATGCACTCCGCAATAATCGCTATACGAGTGAATGAATGTATTATATTCCATGCAATGCACATCTTACCTTGTCCTTTAGCGAAATGTTGAATGTTAAATATTGGTTATGAATTGTTTCCTCCTTTGTCTCTTCTTCCGCATTGTCTTTAGCCTTTTGCCGTAAGAATTTGAAATTATTGTTTAGAATTTATTTAGCAAAAATAATTTTCGCCGGTATTGTTTGCAAAAAAGTATTTCAAGATTTTAGTTTATGGAATAATCTTTATAGTATCATCATTCATTCTTTATTTACGTGTTAATTAATAGTCAATGATTTTAGTAGTTTTTTAAAATCAAATCAAACACATTAATGCTGTACAACGACGCTTTTTATCTTTCAATTCAACAACATTAAAAAATCCTATCCTAATATATGTCTTACCCTAGTACTATATTTATTTAATTTCGTTTGCTCATTTTTTTCAGTCTGGACCCCAGACTCTGGAGACGTTAGTAGAAGATATAATTTTACATGGTAAATTTTATAGCGTCCGCATCTTTAGACTGAAGAAGGCTTGACAGTAGTATTTAACATCCTTACAAATTCCAGTTTCTAGCGTCTGCCAAATTACAACATGAATGAAATTGAAATATGCTTGCGTTAAATGATTTTTTGTGGCTTTGAGGAAGCTTCTTTTTGATGA
>JAHZND010001481.1:0-18837 GCA_027744115.1 Acrocyrtus sp. NNG-2020 | reverse complement strand
ATCAAAGTCATCACTGCCGGGGCTGATGGTGCTATTTACGAATGGTTAGTGACAAAGACAAATAATATATGTCATCAACTAACTTTTAATTACTTTTAATTATGTAATTACTTTTCGTACCATTCGAATGGGAATTAATTAGGGATGTACAAACGTCCAAACGAACAGCAGATGTAGTGGAACGTGGAACTGCATTGGTTTCTGTAGTTGTTACTCCTGATAACAAGACTCACTTTGCCGTCAATGCAAACAGATATATCAAAGAAATTCAGATCTACGAAGCTATGGTACGTGGTGTACCGATTTTAAAATTGACATGCATGCAAACATTTGAGCCTATCTTTAAAATTAGCGGTTAATATAAAGAATTATTATGTAAATGTATGAATGCGAATTTTTCAGGTCTTGAAAGAACTGGAACTTGGTATAACTCCTACTTGCATTGCACTGAGTCGATCGGGGAAGATTCTGTTGGCTGGATTTGATGATGGAACAGTTAGGGCATTCAGGCAGCCTCTAACTTACTCCGGGGAGTGGTCCGACTACAGAATGCACAACGCACCTATTACTGGGGTACTTTAGAAAATCTTAAATTGTACTTTTGAGCCAGTTCATTTAATTCCTGTATCATCTAGTTAATATCGTAAAAATATTTCATTTTTAAGCTGCTTTGCACCTACGATGAAATTTTTTGCGTGAGTGCGGCTGCTGACGACTCCATTTGCTTTTGGAAAATGACTGATTCTGTGGGTCGAGTTGCCAGGCTTGAAAAAGATTTAAACTATGCCACAGAGATTTTGGTGACAAAGTGAGGAACTGTATGATTACCTATTCCTATGCCTAATTTTAATTAGACAATTTTATTAACTGCATTTCTTGTCGTATTAAAACAGGCAAGACTTGGAAGAGCGTCAGCTACAAATTAATGAGTTGAAGCAACGATACGGGGAGCTGAAGCTGGAAATGGACTACGCCTTAAAAAGGAAGGACATGATGTATCAAGAAGAACNTAAAAAGGAAGGACATGATGTATCAAGAAGAACTCAAAGGTGTGAACGGCAAACTCAGCTCAGAAATGACCAGGCTCACTAAAGAGATCAAAGATCTTACCGAATTAAAGGAGAAAAACACGAATGAGTATAACGCATATTTGAAGGAAGTGGCTCAGCAGCACAGGGCTCAGATAGAAAACACAGAGGCACACTTCAATACGAAGTTGATTTCTGAATTTGAAAAATATAACGCGCTCCAAAACCTTCTGGAGAATACTATCAAGGAATACGAAGAGTAAAGTGCACATTGTAATATTCCCTTATTGGCTTTGCTGGAGGAAAATGATTTAATGTTGTAATTCAATTTTAATTACAGTCGCCTCGTGTCACTAGAAAGTGACAGAACAAATGCGATCGAAGAGTTGATAGATTACTTTGAAGGAAAAATTAAAGACAAGAACTCTGCTCTGGAGCAGGTATAATAGATGCTTTGCTTATGTCCGTGATGGAAAAATAATGGTGACTTTGAATTTGTTAAAAATTACAATTTATATTTCATATTAGGCTTTTAATGACGCCCAAATGCAAATGGCGGAAAGTGACGAGATGAAAAAGCAAATTGAAGAGGACGCTGATCAGGAAATTCTCGAGATGACGACTAATTATGAGCGAAAGCTGCGTCATGAACGAGAAATGAATGCAAAGTTGAAAGGTGAAGCTGGCATCATGACCAAAAAGTTCCAAACGGTTCAGAAAGAAATCGAGGAGCAGAAAAACGAGGTTCAGTGGCTGATGACGGAGTGTGCCAAGTACAACAATATGATTAAAATGACAGAAAAGGAGGTCGCTTCGCTCCAGAAAACCCTTGTTGACAAAGATATGACAGTTGCAAATAAGGTAAACAATTATATTTTTATGAATCTATATAACTCACGCCAAAGGGACAATTTTAGCCCTAACGTCTGCATGTCATATTTCTTACAGGAGAAGCATATTGAAGAACTGGTCAAGGTCAACGGGGATCTGGATAAATTCAAGCTTGCTCTGGAGGATCGTATTCGGGAACTACACAAACTTATCGAACCGAAGGACCGTGAGATTGTCTACTTAAAGCAGCAAAATACTGACGTAAGAATACCTTTTAACAAATTATTACGTAATATACGTTATTAAATAATCTAAGCAGTGGGTAAGAATTTATAATGTTCGTTTATATAGATGGAAACTGAGCTTGAGTCGACACTGTATGTCCGAAACGGTCTTCAACTTCAAGTCGGTGAACTTATGAACAAGTTTGAAAATGACGGATCATGAGAAGAGCAAGCAAATACGTATTAAGATGCATGCCAATATTCTTGTGGAGAGAATGAGAACTTACATTACGCGAGCTATGAGCGTCCTTTCTGATCACAGGTCCTTGAAAATGGTCATTAAGGTTAGATGCAAATTAGGAAGAAAGCATTAAATGTTAAGTACTACTCCATTCACTCATGGTCTAAGACTCTTCTTAGGAGGTCTCCATGTCTCAGTTCGATATTTATTTATTGCTTTTTTACACGTAAAATGTTTTAATTAGGAAATGTATGCGAAGTACGGAAACGCTGCCAAAAATAGCAAAACTGGTACGGCCGAACAGGAAGCAATATGTGAGCTGGTCCGACAAAGGAACTACTTAGAAATTAGTCTGACCTCCGTTAAGCGAAAACTTTCAAAGGATGCAGACCTGTCCAGACAGGAGCAGCTCAAAATTATGCATGTATGTAATTCCAAATCTAGTTTAGTATATCAAAGGAACTACTTAGAAATCAGTCTGACCTCCGTTAAGCGAAAACTTTCAAAGGATGCAGACCTGTCCAGACAGGAGCAGCTCAAAATTATGCATGTATGTAATTCCAAATCTAGTTTATTGGTGTAATTAACTACATAATTTACGTGATATCTTAGACTTAAATAAAGTACCGTTTTATTCTATTTCGTAGGAAAACATGCTTTTGGTGTACGAGATAAACAGCCTTCGTCGTGAGCTAAAAGTAGCTCGGGATAGAATGAGGGAATATGAGACATCGCTTGGATTGAATCAGCCTGCTTATGCTGGAGAAAGGGCAGCAATGCGATTAAAGTTGCAGTCTGCAATTGAGGATCGTGATGATGTGGATGTTGCTCATCAGAAGGATCTAGATGTATGACTTTTAGCCCAAAAATTGCAATTATGCATAGGTTATTGTGCATACGTGATCATCTTTGTAATTTTCTATAATATTTATTTTACTTATTTACATCTCCAGGAAAAAAATACGCTGATTCAAGCTCAGCAAGAAGAAATTGATCTACTCTCTGCAAAGATTCTGAAAGTTAATGAGTACATCCACGACACGACCCGGCCCGGATTGATCTCAGGTCCTGCTGCGGAGCATATCCGAAGTGTGTTATCCACTACTGGAAAAATGCCGCAGGATACTAGCACACCTCCCTCCGATTCATTGTAACTTTTGTTTCGTAGAAAATATGAATGTTTTGCTTTGCATGATTAATAAATTCGTACTAACACAGTCAGCAAGCTGAAATGAGTCTGTGATAGAGTTTTCTTACCTCAACGTACTGTCATATATAAACCCGTTTGGAAATACTTTACCAGATAAAGAGATTAATTTATTAAAATTCAGAGACATAAGAAACGATGCAAAACTAATAATTTTCTTAATTTTACTAGTGTGTACCTTGTACAAAAATGTACTTTTGATATAAGGTGCTTTAACTGAAACGAAACTCAACCTTTTTCTTTAAAAACATATTCGTGAAATTGCACATTTCAGGAAAGCATGGCATAGAATTATTTGTTGGGGTAAAAGAATACGGGGTACTCTTAGGGGGATAGCGATAAGTTGGCTTTCTTGCAACATTGTTTAGTGATATTTGACTCGGACTAGACGTCACCTCTCTTCTTGAGTAATAAGTTAAGAGCCTTCCCCACAATGTTGGGGCACACCAATCACGGGGAAAATATTTGAAACCTGTAGCAGCATCCTTTATGTACCAAAAGAAGTTAAGTATCAGGGAAAGCATAATCAAGAAATTAGTGGTACTGGGACAGTGTCCTCTGTTTAACGACATAGTGTTGCTGGACATAGCTGGAATGAAGTCGAACCTTGAATTCCAATCCAAGAATGGATGTTTGAAAGCCGTGCTCATCATATACAACTGGATATGGCTGAAGGAACGTCTCTTCCGCCTGAAAACAGTATGGAAACAGGAGGTAAAAGTGAGTAGGTAGGTTTGCAAGACTGCACAAAACAAATTTTTGTAACATCTCATACAGGTTCTTGGTTGATAAACCAGCGCAACTTTGCCGCAGGACGTGATCTGGAGGAGGTGCAGTTAATGCGGACTATATCCCCGATATGGTATCTAGGTCGAACCCCGTCAATTAACGGGCCAGTTGCATCAGGCAAGTCTGTCATTCGGAAATCATAAGTGAAGTTATCATATACATACCTACCTATGCTACCATCATACTTTGTGTGTAACAATGCTATCTTTTAAGCTTACCAACAACAGTCATATCCCTTCCATCTGTCACTGTCTTAAATGACGGAGCTTCACCGGAAACTTCACATCTGTAGTATCCAGATCCATTCACGCCTATCGCTTTCAGAAAAACCGAGTTGTCCGTGGAGCTTGGTAGCTGAAAGGGAGTGCAGAAAACAGCGTTTGCTTACAAAAAAGATAACGTTTGCAGATTCAGTTACAAATGATTTGCAGATACTTACGTCGACGAAAACACCTTGTTGACTAAAAACCTGAGCTGGTGGATCATCCCCGGGGAGGAATCTGAAGAACTCTTTATCATCCTTAAACCACTTTACAGAATACAGCGCTTCACCCTCCAGGTCATAGTGACATTGTAGGCGGACGGGCTGTCCGCGAATCGTATACCGAGGAACTTTTAGGTCTACTAGTTGCAAAGTTGCCACTTCTGAAAATATCATAAATGCAAATAGAACAAAAGAATATTAAATCGGATTTAAGCGTTGTAGAGAAAGTTTGTAATTACAAGTGTTCGATGTTAAGTAAAAATAAGAAACGTGAGACCCTATTCATCAAAAGATTGTGGGATAATGTCCTGAGCACTATACTAGACTGACCTAAATTTTCATTTGCAAACACCTAAACAGAAATACCCGGTTGAAATACTTTTTTTCCTTCTCTCATTCAAGCAAAGAGTAAGCCTCTTTTACAAAGTAGTAATGGAATGAGTAATTACTTCCATAAATAACCTCTTCTTTTGTTGTGAAAGGATTTTTCAAAGAGAACATTAAAAGTAGCCGCTCCTACACTTCTTTCAGAAATTTTCTCATTAGCGCTCTCAATGCTTCTAGCTACTTGTAAATTTCCCTAATGCACAAGGTATTGTGAACTGTGAGTCTCGTACTCTCCCCTGCTTGCCCCACTTCCGCTAAGATTCTACTTTGTAAGTAGAAAAGTAACTAAGTGTAAGTAATTAGGAGACTTAATAGAAGTAAAACAGATTAAAAATTTGCTACTTTTAGAGAACTGACAGTGAGGATAGTGAAAAGCAAAAAATAAAACTGGACATTGCTCACTGTATCTCGAACTGTTTTTATGCGACCAGTGTAAATGTACTTTAATTATTCGAGAGTCACGCACAGTGGCCATTAGGGCTTGCTTTTAGTTCTAATACAATTTCTAGGAAATTGAAAGGTCGTGTTGTGAACTTTCTTTCTGGAAATAGACATGGAAATTCGGAAGAACGAGAACAGGTACTTTGAGTTATGCCAAATAGTGCTTCAAATTTTTGGAATACTTTGCAGTTCCGCTTAGGTATTATTTGAGCAGAACGATGTCGAAAGGACAAAGACAAATACATAAATTCCTTCAATCATTTTCATTTTTCCGCTATTACTTAGTTTTAGTCCCTCTTAAAGCATACAGTACTATTCAACTTGCGCACCTTAGACAGCTTCCGTTGTGGCATACGTATATCCATTTCATAATTTCATCCTTCCTGCCAATGATACCTTAATCAATTTTTTTATATTTATCTTTTATTTATATCTTTTCAGTTATCTTTATTATGATACTCGACAGTGTTCTGCATTCTTATCTAAATGAAAGAATATTGTATAGTGAAAGTACTTTGTTTTTGCGTAAATTATGGCATTGTAAGCGAATCGTGCGCTTTGCATCGCCCAAACAATTTCCAAAACTAAATACCTACTAGGGAGAGGTGTAATTCCATAAAAGGGAAAACCATATCCACTTCCTGTTTTTAAATGCGTGAGATGCACACGCATCAACTTTTATTTCTGGAATGGTCTCGCAGTGGCACTGCCCGAAACGAACTCTCAAAAACTTTTCACTCAATACAAACCTGAAGCATATATAATTAAGCAAGTGTACCGGAGAAACAAAAGATACGTCAGAACGCATGCATTTATTTGAGTGCAGCCACAATCGGAAAACGTATTACAGAGTGGAAAACAATTAATCTTCGTTAACCGGCTGGCAAGTATTAATAATAGAGAGTGAAGTAGAAAGCAGCAAAAATCAACAGAGCCCACGCACACCTTTCCACATACATCCAGTGTGGAGAGAGCCTTTTGCAAAATCCATTCGGAAATTTTGTGGGGAGAGCTGGAAAGAGAGGATAATACCACCACAAAATTTACACATGGATGGATGAGGAAGAAGAGTCATTACAGTCATTGTGTGTGGATATCCTCAGTAGAAGTAGTAATCTTGGAAATCTCTGGAACCGAAACATTTTATGCCTTTTCTTTAATTCCGAACAAGTTACACACACACGAGATTACGGAGGGAGAAAGGGAAAATCCCACGGAAATAACCATAACCATGTTTCGTTCTTCCAGCTCTTTCTCTCCCTCCCACCTAATCCCTTAAATACTCTCACTCTCAGTACATTTCCCTCACAAGAAAGATTTACACACGTGAAATGTGCATTGTTCTTTTATTGTCATTGTCAGACAGGGTACTGCTAGTGCACTACTGCAAGGAAAACTCTGTTTATTCTGTCAACTTCCACACGCCAGCTTCATTTCGGTGTTTACTGAAGATGATGAGAATAGGAATGTGTAATCCTCGCCGCTACCGTTACCATTAACGGAAAAGTCTTTTGAAATGAATCCTCCTTCACTTGCTGCATAAGTTCTGATGCTGACGTTGAGGTTGTTTGATCTGCTAATTCCTGAACATCCTGCCACATATCTCAGCTAAATTTTGCAGCGCTCCTTCCTGCTGCACTTTCAAATCTAACTTTATTGGCATTCTTTCTGTCCCTACTGCAGACTCACATTTTGCTATTGCCTTGCAATAAACGTTAATTGTTACTGCACTGCAGTTTAATTAAATCCTTTCTAAGGTTTCAGTATTAAATTAACGCTTGTTATTTTGACTGCTTCTGCTACACAGCGAGCTTTTGATTCCCTTCTTCTACAAAGAAAAAGCGCTCCACTACAATCTACAAAGATACGTTCTAACGAGAGATTAATTAGACTCGGTTTTGGGTGCTGAACCTCTCCCCACTGCGAAAGCTAGAGGCAAATTTCATCTCATTCCAGTGAAAAAATATTAATTTACTTTTAATTATCTGCTCATCTCGAAACACAAACCGTGAAAATTGAAAGTTCATCCTGTTTCATTTGGGTAAAGGGAAATAGCAATAAACTCTGACTGACAATTTTCTCTTCAAATAAAAACGCTTTCGGTTTATTGAAGATTAGCCCCCTCATCAATCTCTTTTTCTCTGATGCAGGACAATTTGTTCGCAAAGTGCTTCCAATCCCACTCAAATAAACCCACGTTTGCAATAGGAAACTGCCTCAGCAGTTATTTTTCAACGTTTGAATACGAACATGTCAGCAACTTTTTTAAACGTGGAGCAAACATTTTTTCCTCCCTTTCTATTCAAATGCATCCGCAAAAGCTCATCGAAAGAGTTTTTGCCTTCCCTGCCCAAAATAGTAGCTGCATATACACTTTATCCGTGTGGAAGGAGTTGAAGTAGAATGATGGAGGGTAAAAATTTTTGTGAGTTTGCTGCTAAAAAGTTTTAGCTTTGTAATAATGGATATAAGAGAAGAACAAAAATGAAAGTCACATAGTTTAGGAGAGAGAGAGAGAGGTTTTTTTGATGATGAGTGATGGGTTTAGCTGGAAACAGGGAATAGGATCGTGTAAAGCAGTCTTGTCTGCTAAAAAGCTTCCTAAAGCCTTTTTTTCTCCCTCTCCCTTTTCAATATCCATAATAATCTTTATCTACCCCATTTCCCTCTGTCATTTCATCATCCCATCCAGAGATCATGATCAGATCAGTAGTACATGTTCACCGTGAACTCGGAAAAACCAGAGTTATATGGGGCTTATGGCTCATCCATGCTTAAAAATTGGGAGAGACAAGCGAAAAAGTACGTACAAAATATGCGTGAGCTGCTAACTTCCCATGAAAATCGAATGAGATTTTATGAAAAAAATTCTGTGAGTGATTTTCTTGAGCAAATACATTGAAATTAGAAGAGACGTGAGAGGGTGAGTTTGTCAGTTTATGGTGAGTTGGGGAGGAAAACGAGGAGTGAGGCAATAATGCACAGCGTTACAACATACTCCTTTGATATGATATGTAAATAGTGAAATGTATTTAATTTAAAGGGTAATGCGGTGATAAAATGGTGGAATGGTGTGGAAGGTGGTAATGCTCTGAGATATGATGGGGATCATATATATTCATTAAGATGGGTTCGCGAAGCTTTACTTAATGCTCGCTCAAATTTAATTTATTTCATAAGACGGACGTATCTAATAAGAGAGTGCATTAGTGTGCTTCAAGCGTGGGTTGGAAATATATGAAATGAATACGAAATGAATAGGCTTTTATGTAGGTATTCCTCCGCTTCTTGACTTTTTCCAGACAGCTGGAGAAATAGGATAAATCATTGTAATTTTGTGGAGAAGGGATGATAAAGAGGGAGGACAGCACTGATTGTTAATATTTATTATTATTACTAGGGGTGCTTCAGAAATCAGCTTCACTTTGGCTAATGAGAAGTGAGTTGATAAGTGCTGAAAAGTGATTAATCCTTAATTGTTACAAATGACTGGAAACCTGGGTGAAGAAATGAGAGGGGCATAAAGTCTTCAAGAAGTAGGAATCGATTTTCTCCGGAAAGTTTACTTTCTTGCTCGTGGACGTGTTTTTCTTAACTTTCTTTCCACCGGTGTATAAAAGCAAATATTATCTTTTTTTTCTTCCTGGTCCAATAATAATTTTTTTTCTGGGAAGCCTTTCGCGTGCAGTCGTATCATCAACTATGTAAGAAAAAGCGTAATTTTTCTTGGCTTCATCTTCTCCGCCTACTTTCACCACCAGACCTTGCACATCATTCCTGATATTACTTTGGCGAGACAACGATCCCTGGGAACGGTGTAGTCGTTTGGGGTTGCATGCACAGGTTCTCACCGTTGCTGCCGTAGGTTATCTGATAAACTCTCATGCTTTTGTTTTGCGCTCTACCAAGGGAAGTCTTGCAAGAAACTGCTAGAAACGAATTTAGCTAATGATTACGTCTTACGTCTTTCCTTCGCATCCGATGTAGGTAGTTAGAATTAGGCATAGCTCTCTCTATTTCTCTATTCAGTACTTTCATTTCACAGAATATGAATTATGCCAGAGAAAATCCACTTGCTACCCAACCTGGCTTATCTACAGTTGCAGTACTAATTTTGTTCAAACTCCAAATTAGTTCGATCAATTTGCTTTAGAATGAGTGTATGAAAATTTTAAGAGCCAAATGGACTAAAAGTTCAGTGTGTATGAGTCATCTTCATGTACAATGAAGAGCTGCAATATCTGATATGATATTGGTATTTATTTCAACTCTCCCATACTGTTATTCTGAATTGAGAGTATGCTATAATCGACCCACAACGAAAATTTAATAAGTTACAGATGATAGATGACTTAAAAGGGTGCATCAGAACATTCGAAACAGCCACGTCCAAAGCAGGATCGTAACAGCAAAATAAACAGGAAGGGATCGGAGGAAGGTGAGTAGCTGGGAGAGCTACGTATGTACCTTATGTACAACTACGAAAATCTGCACTTGCGTCTTCCGTATATGAAACATGTGCTGCTCATATCCTGACTGGTTTTTTATTACATATAAATTTTCCTTTTTTACTATTTGTTAGAAGATCTAGACAGGTAAAAAAGGGATAACACCTGGCTCATATTTTCGCTGTCTACAATTTACCGCTGCAGTCCTGGACCTATGACGTTACCAGTTTGTTGACTTGTGTCACGACAAAAACTCCCTTTTTCATCTATGGAACATGAATTTGTAAAAAATTACTTTTTTTTTATTCTGCTGCACATGCACATATTCACACTTATCACAGTGGAATGAAAATTTACTGCTGGCAGTTTTTCATTTCATCCAGCAAAGTTAAAATTAAACGTTAAACCCAGTACATCTAAGCCAAAATCCCCTGCTGGCTTTTCCCAAACTATTTTTTAAAAACTCTGCTGAAGGGAAGAAGGAGTAGGCAAGTAAGCAGCGCAATAGAAGCTGGTTTTGGCTTAGCTTTGTACTTGCTTAGATTTCAGAAAAGGAATTTAAGCTATTCCTGTACATGTCATTGAGAGAAAATGATTACAAAATGATGGATTCGTTTACCACACAGTCGATGGAACACACAGATCAGTTTACCGCAATGTTGACCAAGCACAGTTTCCTAGCCCTTTACCTTCACCTGATTCGTCTAAAGATTTTTCAAGGTATGGACACGGGCACTACAGCAAGTAGTTGCTCAGTGAGTAGTGAGTAGCAACCATTTTTTTTCGGTAATTTGAGCTTCTAACGTGAGCCTGAAAATTGAATGAGGAAATATGAGAAACGGAAATGAACGTGTCAGGACAAGTTGTTTTCCCGTTGGAAACACACACCACAGCAGCAAAATGACTGCATTCATGATAAGGCATGCGACTTTCAGAAAAAAAATATATAATTTTACCTCGTACACCTGAGTCCACCGTACCTGACCATATTTCACTCAAAAAATTTGACAAAAAATTTTGTGAAGGAATCATACATGGCCCACGGCCAAACACCAAAATGCGCCTTAATTTTTTTAGAAAACGTCCAAAACATTTAAACTCAAGTTTAAAATAAATACTACGACGAATTCTATTCTACTCTCATCGTTCTGCTTTGGATTTTTTATGAAGCAAATAAAAATTAATTTTCTGTTTGCTCCCCATCATAAGAGTTAAGTTCGGCTGATGCATTGCACCAGAAGCAAAACCAATTTGTGCAGTTTATCTCAATAAAGCCTCTCTTCTCCTTAATTTCCTATGCAAATAACATAATTCATTACAGCCAACTTCTACGTGGAATGCAGATGTCTCTCCAACGCACTGGAATCATCCCACACAGCGGTTTCATGTGCACCAGATCTTTCCAAACAGAGTAAATTTTTGCCTTGTAAGACAAACCAGAACTATGTGTCCAGAGCTTGTTCTCTTCACTTGTAAGACAATGTCGGAAGAACTGAGGACAAGACTGGAAGTTGTGCAGCTTTTTTTTCTCCAGAGAAAGAAAAGGGAAAACCACGGAAAAGCACTTAAGAGGTGATGTATTGCAATTACTGGTAAGGAAAAAATCCATTAAGCCTCATAATGTTCCCCTGAGCACTGCCACCGTCTCTGGGAGCATACAAGAATAGGAGCTTTTGTTTCAATTCCACCTCCATTAATTCTATGCACAGCACAAGGGGAAAAGTCTTTTTTTCTCTTCATCATTCCCCCTTACATTCCATTATTACACGACCCATTAGAAAAAAACAGGGGACCATTTATATATTTCCTTCTCGTGTGGAGTTTCCCACTCTCACAGAGAAGGCAGAGCCATAGCAGAAGAATTAAATGAAAGTGGAAGAAGATGAAGCTGAAGGGAGGGAAAAGAAAAGGTTGAGAAAATGAAATCCTTCTTGAGATTTTTTTTCTGGCGATGTTATTGTAAGAAAAAAAGAAGAACAAGTTCCAAAAGAAAAAAAATTAAGTACGTTTTCAGAGTGGAGATTGGAATTCTTTCAGTCGCAGACATCCACGGCCACACACAGCACTTCAGCAAAAAAAATTAATTTCGTTTTTTGTCCTTTCAAATAAATAGATTTTTCTTATGATAGAAAAAAAGAGAAAGTGAGAGATTAGATAACGCAAATGAAATTAAAAGCACATAAAAAAGGATATTTAATTGGTTTAAGTTTTGATCATTTCTTGGGGTAAAAACGAAAGCTCTTTTCATCACTGCAAAGCAAATCAATTTCTGCAGATGCTAACACTTCCGTGCCATTACAATTGCACTCAGCTTACCCACAACAAGACTCAGTTTTCCAGCTAACATTGACGTTGTAAGCTTCTG
Organism: Acrocyrtus sp. NNG-2020; assembly: GCA_027744115.1. Taxonomy (NCBI): domain Eukaryota; kingdom Metazoa; phylum Arthropoda; class Collembola; order Entomobryomorpha; family Entomobryidae; genus Acrocyrtus; species Acrocyrtus sp. NNG-2020. Next base: position 6,392 of record JAHZND010001481.1, on the reverse strand, counting down.
GAGGTCAGCACATACCAACAACAGAATTTTTGATGCAAGTCAATTTGAATTTATGTAAATCCTATACCAAATACGGCGGATATATTTTTTGAAAGTCTTCCACGAACGCACGATTCAGTTGTCTTGATGAAATAAATTGCTCAACAGATTTTGGATGGGTTGTGTGCAGTTGTATGCACAACTCATTGTCAGGCATATTTCCACGTTTCAGATACAATTTCTCAGAAAATCGTATCATATTATAACTTTATGGAGGCGCAAAATTGCTGGAAATTCTGGGAAGGTATCGTGCAAGTGTAGACACTGACGAGAGTGCGATGTTGGCAATAAGCTAGTTTATGCATTCATATATTCATATAGAGTGTAATACGCGCTCTGATATTTCAGCTGCAGAAAACTTATGTCTTGTATATGGCATCCTATGCATAATAAATACACACGTGGAAAGCCACTTCCTGTCTATTTTATTACCTCAAAGTCAGATTTCCTTTCTCCAGATGGGTCTCCAAATAAAAATATCTGCATTTCCTAAAATATTCATGGGACAAGGCTACACGGAATAATGCGAAGTGTGCGTGAGAAAATGGAAAATCCTCCACTGCAATTTGTTTCCACGCGGTCTTCAACTTAAATTGGATATCTTCAAGATACCGAGCGAAAAGGAAATAGCGACATTGAGTACTTTTTCTTCTAAACTTTTCTTGTCTTCTTGTAATTAATTAGAAAAAAAGAGTTATTACGCCTTAATTTGTTGGATTTATGAAAGGATGGAGGAAAGAGAGGTCATTGTAGAGGTCATCCTTTAAAGGATTTTTTTTCCTCTTTCGTTTCTAACTCATTTAACCGCTTTTATTATTACTTTTTGATCTCTAAAACGAAATTTATTTTTTATGGAGCGAGAAAAAAGGAAGTTAGAATCAAAATGTTGTTAGTTCTCTTTTAAATCCGAAAAATTCAGCCGTCCCCCATTAGAAAAGAAGGAAAAACGGACAACGAACCATCCAAATAAAAAAAACTGCGCTCTTCTCAGAAAGTATTTAAAAAAGCTCTCATTTTCTGCCCCTCTTTCCCTTTCACGCGAACTAAAAACGACCGAAAAAATGGCATTATCAAGGAGAAAATAGGGTAAAAGGAGGAATTATAAGTTCTTAATGTGCAATAGCTCCTTATATCTTTGTCGTTATCCTCCTTCCTCTCCTTTTTTTCTCTCTGTTTCTTTCAGCTTTTTTTTTCTTGAGTAGTTAACTAGGAGTAAAAAAGGAGGCAGTGCTCAACTCACTCTATCCGCTCTCCCTAGAAAACATCACTCACTCAACTTTTACTTTTAGCTCCCCCAATCTCCACTAATTAGACCAAATGGCATTTCATTTTCAACAGAAGAAAAACTCTCTCTCTCTCTTGGATATTCCCCCGCTCTGTTCCTACAAGACTTTTTTTTCATGCTCCTCCGCATTTACGTCCATATTGCAGTGTGCTCACTCACCCGGTGAAAATTCTCATGGAAAGGAAAACTTTCTTTGCATTTTCCACTACACAAAACTTGACAAGGAATAAAAAAGAGAATGAGAAAAAATAGCTGAAACCATGAGCCACTTGTACTACATGCAAGAGGTTGGGTTCAATCTTTGTACGTTTTTTGTATCTGTGCGCTCCTTTACCTACTCCACTACACTCCTTCATTTTGATTTAATTTCCTTTTCTCCCCTTCAATGAGTGTAATGATGAGTAGTGAGCAGTGAGCAGGGGCGAGGCACCAGAGAAATCCATTCATTGCAGGGGAATCATTAAGGAGGCTTAAAATGTTAAGGGATATATGTACCTAACCAAGTGCTAATATAATGGAGTGGATTTTTTTTCTTTTGATGCGAATAAAATTATTCCGGAAGCTGCTACTCTCAGCACGAAACATTTATCAAACGTTTTTTCCATCCTTGATGTGAAAATGCATTCATAGGGGGACACAAAAGATAAATATAACGTTGCGAAATTAGTAATTTAAGTTACGCGCTTTTAGTTCTTAGAAAGCCCGAAATACTTTTTTTGTGCTTGACCAATTAGCAAAAAATAGTATGCAAATAATGTACCTACTTTATTCGCTGGAATTTCAGACACCTAAAATCGACCTAAATTGTATGAGGCAAACTTTAACTTACCCTGCAGAAATGTGCTAAATGCGGATAGCACAACTGTCCAAACAAGTACAGAAGTCATCTTTGAACTGAAACTTCTCTCAGATCAGGTGCTCACAAAAAAAATGTGTTTGCAAAGTTGTTCATTTGTTCACTTCATTTTTCTGCTCGCCGGTCCCTTTTCCGAGAAAGTTTTCAGGTTGAATACTACAGCTTTTTTTAGGATGCAGCTTATTCTCCTTTTTCACAATTCGAAATTGGAAAGGATGTCAAGTGCTCTGGAAAACTAGGAATTGTGAACTGTTCTGCATGCGCCGGAAGCCTTTATAATGAGCTCAGTTTGTCCTTTATGCACATACATTTGCTATGTAATAAAAAAGTTTTTTTTAACTAGAAGACCCACTTTAAACACATCAAATTCATGCTACTTGAGAGTGCCCTAAGCGATGCAAAAAAATGCTTCCGTATCTCCAGAGGCAATACTCTCAAACGATTTCAAACTCCAACTTTCCAAAGTTTTTTAAAAAGTGTCTTCATTCAGAGTTAACAATATTTCTGCTGGTCAAAATGCAGGGAAAAGCAGCTGAAATTGGATGGACGTGACGCAACTTATCTCATCTCGTTGTTAAAGGTGGTTATGTGAGGGAATGAGTCATCCAATTTTACTTTAGAGTAGGGACATCACTTCCTATTTGCACTGCATATCCTTAAACAGCCTCATTTTTATCTTTGAAGGAAAGCAATTGAACAAAGTTACATTTCCTTCTCAAGTTCCTTTTTTGTTCTTGTTGAAAAATGGTCAATTTATTTCACCCCTTCTCCAGCTCCCTCCACCGTATATTTGAAAACGTGCAGTTTACCAGCTTAACGATACTATCCAAGCTGACGTACATAAAATAGCGCACAACTTCGCTCCGTATTAATGCCAACTTTTTTCAACTCAGCACGTCTGTACTTGGTGGCACAAGGGAAGATGGAGGGGTGCATGGCATGCAACCATCAATAATCGTACAAACGCCCTTCTTCCACCAAAACTGTGAGCTTAACTTCACAAAAACTGCTCACACTGACAAAGATTGAAATGTCATAAGAGTCTCCAATGTAGTGCTTTTTTGGTGCCGTTGCCGTAAGGTTTTTAAGGAACAGGTCTTAATTCAGTTTTTTTTCTGTGTGGCTCAAAGCACTGAGGAAAAGTGATTATCTCACTCACTCCAATCTACAAGAACCCCACTTTCAAGACAAAAACTAATCAACACGAAGAAATAACTCCTCCGCTGAAGCTGCACTTTCATACCCGACGCGTTTTTTTCGTCCCTCTTGGCTTTTGGCTTTAGCACGTGCCACACGCTTTTGAAAACTTCATAGATCCGTGGAACCGTCCCTTTTCCATTGGAGTAAAAACCGAAGAAAAACTTTTTTTCTGCTTTGTTTCTGGGCCTGTTTTTATGAGGTCATATACGTCAACAAAGTTTGTTTACACTGAGGAAAGTTTCCGGTTTACAGATTATTTAATCCGGCATGACAAGAAGTTATTTGCATAAGAATAGCTTAGGGAAAACGCTCCCGCACTAACTAAAGATCCGTCTTTATTTTCTAGCACGTACTTTTACACGCAATAAATTACGTTTCAGTTGTTCTTAAGGTTAGCTTTTGACGTGTCCATTAAAAGTGCATGCCAATTCCAATGGAAAGCAAAGAAACTCTCCTATCCAACTTTTATTTCTTCTTCCGTATTTTGACAGTAAATGCACAACTTCCTCCACCAATAAATAAGTGAAGAACTGCACTATCTTAATTATTTTGGAATAATGAAATAAACTTCTGTTGCAACTTATTTATTTCTTGTTTTGCGGCCGGGTCGAGCGCACAAGCGACCTTTCCTGACTTTTTGAGTATATATTTTCCTTCGTAATTACATTTCAAAATGTTTACCGTAACCGTCACCATGAAATAAAAGTTGTCAAATAGAATTGCAAGGACAAAAAGTAAACTTTGAGTAGGCAACTTTATATGAAATTATACAATAAGCACACGGTTTATTTATGTCAGAGGTTTCTGTGTGAAAAAAAGTTAAGAAATTTTGACGGCAAAAGGACGCTGGGGTGGTTGTTGCCTGGACTAGGAGCAGCTTGCTAGTGAGCTCTGATCCACTTGAGCAATCAGGTTTTTGTGCGAGTTATTTTCCTTCGTAATTACATTTCAAAATGTTTACCGTAACCGTCACCATGAAATAAAAGTTGTCAAATAGAATTGCAAGGACAAAAAGTAAACTTCGAGTAGGCAACTTTACATGAAATTATACAATAAGCACACGGCTTATGTATTTATGTCAGAATTTTCTGTGTGAAAAAAATTAAGAAATTTTTACGGCAAAAGGACGCTGGGGTGGTTGTTGCCTGGACTAGGAGCAGCTTGCTAGTGAGCTCTGATCCACTTGAGCAATCAGGTTTTTGTGCGAGCGTTTGCTTACAATCTCTCGCCTAGCTTCATTCCCTACACGTACACACATACACACTTTTACACACGCAAAGTCAACAAAAACGAAGAACGAGTGTGAAGCGGTGTCAAGTTAAGGAAGGGGCGAGAGCTGGAGAAGATCGAGAGCACAATACTGTTTTCTCAGCAATACGAATGTCTCACCCTGTGACTTAGCCAACTTTATTTTTTTGCCTGCTGGCCGCTATCGCCTTCCCCTTTTTTATTTTACATTTGGTTAGGTCAATTTTTTGAAATAAACCTTTGAATTGGAGGAACACACAAACGATATTTAAAAAATACCCCTAAAATGTAAGAAAAGGTTCTGCTAGCAGTGAAGTACCAGCATAAACTAAGGGTGGAGATATGACGAGGGTTGGTTTTTTCCTCATTTATAAAGTTCCACGAAGAAAACTTTAGATGATCTCATTCTATTCCATTTCCCTTTTGCGTCGTATTTTAGTGTATCAATAGGCAGTGGAATGACACACGGAGTGCGTGTACACTCCATTTCCCTCAATTTCAGTGGAACTACAATGTCTCCGCTTTCCTCTCCCCTCCCATTCTCTCCCACTTACCCTCATCGTTTTCTTTTAGCAAAACGACTTTCTTCCTGTTTTCGTCCTCATTCTTCCTCCTGTTATTGACTGGCTGACTGAGACTTTCATGTTCTCTTTTTTTTTGAAAGTCAGACAGGGACCGAAATTTGACAAGGGATGATGATCATCCGATACTTATGACAATGTAGGAGATGATGATACGCCTCATCTCAATCGCATTCAATTCAAAAATGATGGAGACAAGTATGGATAGCTACCAAAACTAAAAAAAAGTAACCTAGCTCCCTTTATCTGTTTTCTCTGTCTTTAATGCACACCAGTTCCCTCCGTTTCTCCAAGTGAAACTGAATCCGGATGAAATCTTTGTAAACATAAAAATTGTAAATATGTGCCTAAATAATAATAGTATTGGATAAAAACACAGTTGGAAAGTGAAGAAGAAAGCGTTTCCGACTCTCTCCAGTGAACAAAGAAGACAGCACTGCACCAACACACTGACAGAGTCATCCTCCTCCTCATAATCTCCAGCTCAGTGGTGCATGATCAAACACCGATATTGATGCTATGCATCATTCGAAAGGTCTCTTTCCCTTCGCAACCCCAAAAAATAGAATTACAAAAAAAATACCCATTTCTCTCTTCAATTTTTTCCTCCCTCCTCAGCTTTCTAGCCTTTGCGGATTCACTTTTCCCAACATATATTTTTCCACATGAAAGCTATACGAGCTCAAAAGCAATCGGAGCACCGTAAATAAAAGTACAAATGGATTTTATCTCTTCCACAATTCCCCCAGTAATGATATACAGTGCATTTTACTGCATAAAAGAATTATATTATCCATGACGTGGTAGAATAGGGGGCAGAATTGTTTTTAAGAAAGCACTGCCTTTTAAAAATACTCTGGCGAGTAGCACAGATAACATGAAAATGAAATCGATCTCCTTTTTTACTCCCCCATATTCTTCCACGTTAAGCAAATATTAATTTTTTTTGTAATTTCTCTTCAATCTTTTACAGAAAATGTATGGCTTGTTCCCTCCCTTATTTTCCTAACTATCCTGCATATTGTGCGTGCAAAATACCCCAAAAAAAACCGGACTCCTGAGTTGTCACTCATTTTCACTTGTTCTATCTCTAATCTCGTCATAAAAAAACATGCTCCTCATTGGAATTTCCAAATAACTTTGCTTTTATCCCAACAAGTTTATCTACCCTTTTATAGATGCA
>JAHZND010001480.1:0-42532 GCA_027744115.1 Acrocyrtus sp. NNG-2020 | reverse complement strand
GTATATGCAATGAGATTTATTATGGTGAAAACTAGTTAACTAATAGCGGCAATTTAATAGCCAGTCTACGTTCTTGCTTACTATTTGTTTCAGCCGTTAACAACCGAACTCTATGTATATGTATATGAAAAGGAACTGGAAAGAGATCACAATTAAAATAAGAACGCAAGCCATTCACATTAATCAACTAGTGGAAACAGGCAGGAGAGCTGTAGTAGTACTGAAAAATAGCTCCAATTTCCTTTGTCTCATATGTGTCTTTTTGCAATAAACCTGAAGACTACGAAATTCCGTATAAGCCAAGCATATCCAACCCAGGGAGAGAATCCAAAGGAGAACCTTTCCAGTTTGGAAAAAACAGTACCCACCCACAGTGACAGTAAACTGTGAGTTACAAGGAATAGATGCAACTGATAATTGATGCAAATATTTTTCTCAACTAGAAGAGAAATTAAGTAATTTACCTTTTTGCTTCACGCTTTTCTCCCATCCCCTACTGATATTAGCTCACGAAGTAGTGGTGAAATTATAAGTGTAGCGCTGAGAAGGGCGACTAATTTGCAAACGGGTTATATATGGCTGATTTAACGGAAAAGAATTTCCTAAAGCCAGATTAAGCGCAGCTGCATCATACGAATGGCAGCCACTGTATCGATATAAAGGCTTCTTGTCAAATCTGCACCCGCTTGATTGAGCTCCAAATGGAGCTAAGCAGTCTTTTTTGAGCGAACAAGCGACCCATGGGTGCATAACTTTGCTAACTAAATTAGGTGTCTTGCATAACAGTAGCTGGGAGGGATCAATCATTCGGTGAAAGTAGTAATTTTCCGCATCTGTTTGAAAAAATGAGAACATCTTTGGATGAGTCATTGCCGAAGTCGGATGCCCCGCGGACCAGCCAATAATTCCATCACTGCCTCCGTGTTTGGATAATGTTAATAACTTCTGGAGATTCATCGTGGACGACCTCATAAGCTGGCGATCAATGTCTAACCAAAGTAGACAATTACCATTGTCCAGCAGTGTTTGCAGAATAATTGGTCGGTAAGCTCTCAAACTAAGGTCTCGAATGTGATCTGGGTAGTCCTCAAAATTAAATCGTTTAACAATGCAATTAGTTGAATTGCAAATTTGTTTGAGAGAATTGGAAAAATCGTTGTCCTCATCTATTGGGGTCGACGGATCAACATTCCATAGAATGAGGCCACTGTTTGGGAGAAACTGCTGTATGTTCGCCACAAACCCTTCTGCCAGCAGAAATTGACCTTTTTGAACCTGTATGCATTTGAAACATTGTAGTCTTATTGCCAAACAAGAAAATCCTTTGAAATTAAACCCCATAGGTGAATTAATTTAGGGCTTACACAAGAAACAACAACAATTGGCAATGCAGAATCATTGCGCGAATTAAATCCTCCAGAAGCTGGAAGGCCAATTCTATTATGAGTGGTCAAGTAGTCACTTCCTTTAGATGGGGTCTCCAAGTTAGCATCACTAAATCCCAACATGTCCACGTATTTATCTTCCACTTCCAATCGTTTTGCAACTTCCCCATTTTGTAAATTTGCCTGTTTTATTCAATGGAATAGATACACCAAGTTAGCAACTCTCACATGAGTACAAACCACGTAATAATTTCAGTTCCAATGATTTCATCCACATAAAGTATCGCAGTTATACCTTAAGAGTTTCCAACTGTTTGTGGGTTTCCGAGACAAGTTGCTCCAAGTTTACAGCGGCTTGGTCACGATTAAAAATGCAAAGGAGTAAACTAGTAACGCCAACACTTACAATCAATGCCAGAAATTGACGAAATTTGCACTGCATCTTGAGCCTTTTAGCTTTCTTAACCTAAGCATTTAAGTTCCACTTTTCAAAAAATCAGATCTATCATCTATTAAAAAATAGGAAAGTATGAAAGGAAGAGCAAAGGCGTATTTTAAAATCGGCTTTCATGCATTACCTTGCCATATTATTAGCCTAGCATGATTTGATTATACATCTGTGTGTGTTCACCTACATGCACTTCAAGACATGTTTGTTTATGCACGATAATACTGACTTTTAGCTGAGTGCATGTAGAGCAGCAGTACAAAAAACACCATCACAATGCCAGTCAGCCACTGACTTGTCGATAATACCATTTCAGCTCATTCACAATTTAGACATCGAAATATGCTGTGTTATTTGATGATACCACCACATTTTACTAGAGAAAAGAGCCCAGGATTGCCAGGATAGCTCTTCATGTTCATGGTAAGAGAGCATCCAGCATTTTAGCTCATGATAGTGCAGTGGTGAGTAGAACTCTCTCCTTTCCACGGACATTATATGTAGTAGTCGGAGAAAACGGAAGTTAGAAAACTTCCCTACTTTCTGTCCTCAAGTCTCAACTCAACTGACTTTCCTTGTCGGTCCCGATTTCAGACATGAAATCTGTTTCCGTCTGTTCATGTTTTTGTTCAGTCAGTCAGTAGCTACTAGTATCAGCTCTCCCACCTTACCTATGTACATCCTTGTGTGGTCTTTTGATAGCTCATTTTTCTCGTAGATAGATGGTAGAATTCAGCGAAAGATCAACTGGATAACAGGGGGTGTTCAGATCGAATTTTCAGACAGGGGAAGTAGTGGGAGTAGTCGATGAGATGAGGCATAAAAATGAAAGGGGGCTTACACAATAAACAGGCTGCATTCATTCTGTTTGAGGTGAGTTGAGCTTGAGTTAGCTGAGCGGAGGAATGCCAGAGAAGCAGAAGAGTCTTATGCGTACATGCAGAATATGACACGAGCAAGGGTTGACCTTTCACTTGTTCTTTTTTTAGTTCTTCCAGCCTGCTCCAGCTAGATTCAGATTGACATAAGAAGAGCGGAGGAGGAGTGTTTGCTTTCTAGCGTAAGAAAAAATGTAGACAAAACTGTGTCTGAGTGGAGAATGAATGAACTGAAGGAATCCAGTACAACACATACAATCCAAAACTGATAGACACAGTACATTACACTGTAAGTACATTATTATTTGGCCTACGTGACGTGAGCTACTCCAAAGTAAATGTCAACGTAGGGAAAGTAGTAAAACTTTCACCTTGTCTTCTTGTACTTGTACCTTGCAAAACATATTTGTACAAACTACAATATATGCTGACGGCTAAGTAGCCACATTCATTTCCTTTACTAATATATCCTTTGAGTTTGAAATGTACAGTATATTCCTTATTACGATTTAATTTTCTAAGGTCATGATAAATAAATAATATATTTTTTGTATTTGTACATGATATTTATGATATTTATGTATGCTGTTTTTCCTTGTCCTTTGTCTCCTCTTTTCATACCAATACCATTCTATTCATACAAAGACTTATGTACAATGACAAATGGCGTAATAGCATAGTCACGCTAAATTGTAATTGCTAAACTACACATTGAAGAGATAATAGAAGTGACTCATAAAAATCGCAAACTTCGTAGTAATTCATACAGCACATACAGTAAAACTTTGTGCGTGGTTTCACAGAAAGGAGGAGGATGATGAGTTGCTCGCATTGCATTGTAGGTTGTGCTGCGGGGGCAGTAGTGAGCGTGCTGAGGGGGTCGGCTAGTCGATCGATCAGGTGATGAAGAGCTATCCTTCTGTGTTAGCAGTCAGTTTACGTTTAGCCACTCCTTTGAGCTGTTGTTAACTTTTATTTCACTGTCGTTTCGTCACTGTCAAATTTTTTGAAAATGTAAGTGGAGCGTTAAATTAGTTAAACATATTTACAAAAGTAAAGCCTTTTCATTGATTTTTAGTGCAAAGTTGATATGGAATGTGATTTTGTGTTTGAAAAAGGTCATCCGAGGGTCCTTCTGGAGATGCTCCGCCTGTCATTCCAGGCCCCAAGACACCCCAACAAATCGCAGCCCAACGAAGACTTCAGCAGACCCAGGCTCAAGTGGATGAGGTTGTGGATATTATGAGAACAAATGTGGAGAAAGTACTGGAGAGAGATCAGAAGCTTTCGGAACTGGACGATAGGGCTGGTAGGGAACTTTTTACAATTTTTACAACTAGTTTACTATAGAATGATGATTGCAGTCCTTTATTCTGTCATCTAATTTTGTGCAAAAAATATGGCTGGTTGTTCATTATCTTTGTTACTGTTATTTTGTAGATGCGCTGCAGCAGGGCGCCTCTCAGTTCGAGCAACAGGCAGGAAAATTGAAGCGAAAATTTTGGCTGAAGAACTTGAAGGTACGCCCAACTTTCACTGCTTTCACTTTGAGCATACATGTGCAGTTTGCTCCGGTTTTCATCGTAAGTGTACCGTGGATTCATTAATTAATTGCTGTTTTTGGTATTTTTATTTACAGATGATGATCATAATGGGCATAATCGGGCTGATCCTCATAATTATTATCGGTGGTAAGTTTGGCCTGATCTAGAAGTGAGGTTAAGAATTGAATTCAAACCTGACTTTAAAATCGCTGTACTTGTAAGAAACACGAGACATGAACAAACAAACATCAGAGTTGTATGTAAACAGGTTTTTGAACGTAGTCAGACTAAATTGGCAGAAAAGAGAGATAGCTTGTAATAGTGAGGATGATCTCCATCACACGACACTTCTACAACAACCGCCTCCTGTCTTTATTCTGCTGCTGATGCTGACGCTACCAAACGCCTCTCTTTTTCTCCCCATTGTACTATTTCCAACTGATCCATCCGTGTGTGCAAGCTACTACCCCTTCTCTCTTAATCTCTTCTCTGCTCTGCCCCATCTTTTCATTCTTGTTTCTTCAGCGTGTAGTATTTCTGTCTCTGGGAGTCACCTCAAAGATAATATATTTATCTCAATCAAATTGCATCGTCGCAACCTTAATCAAATATTCAGTAATTTTAATCTTATTGTCTAGTATTGTTGTTCAATGTCCGTGTGCTAGATTGATGGTCGTGAACTGTGTCATTCGTTTTAAAAATCTAGCAGTTTCCAAACGTATCTTACTATATGTGTATCTCATGAAAGTCAGGTCTCAGTCTCTTTCACTCGGTGTTCGTTCCTTTCTAACTAATCAGTTTCTACTTACATAATATGTTGTTAGTGTACAAAAGTTAGCAGGTTTCAGTCTAAAAGCTGCAGCTACCGGTCTACGTTAGGGAAAGTTAAATGCGTGTACAACTTTTAAGTATACATAACTTCTAGTGATCAGTGTTTGTGATGCCAAAGATTTCTATCCTTACGTCTCATTATTAGCTAAACAGTTGGCTTTCCCTACGTATTTCCACAATGACTTAACACATAAAAAGGATATAGCTGTAAGTAAATGTCACGAAGGTCAAGGTCATGCATTTTTATAAAGTTAGTTGCATACAGGTAGGAAGCAAAATTTTATACAGAAACATGAGCTGTCTTCATTCAACAGTAGGATCGCAGTATTTGTCACCTAAAGTCGTGAAAAGTGTGAAAGCAAGGAACAGATATTATTGATATAGAGACGATTTGAGAAATTTTTTGAACGGGTCTGGAGAATCCAGAGAACGTTAGTACTTCTTTAACTTAATATGGCTGAGGTAGGAATTAGTGCTAGCAAACGATAGGTTTAATTTCAACAGTCATTGATGCATCATACCCAGAGCTTTATTATCCAAACAAACATATACTGTTGATATATTATCAGTATTTATCTGCCGTCATGTACAAAAGAAACGTTATGCGTAGGATGAAGACCACGTCATCAAGTTGGCATATTTGTCGAGTATTAATCAGATAGCATGAAGATCAAAAGCCAGCTTGAGTTAGGAACGGTTATCTTTCAGTGCTCTCTCTCTCTCTCTTGAGTTGAGTATCAAAGTACACCACACAGGTCACCTATCTTATCGTACCGTATTTGAACAAAGCTAGTATTTTATCAAACAAATATACCGAATGCATATGCTTTTTACTGTGAAATTGGAAGTTACAAGAATTCGTATAATTGGCAAAAAGAAATCGTAACGGTAATGCTAAAATATATTTTTAAATACAACCAAACCAACAATCAAACAAACCTGTCGTTCCAAGCAAGGTATCAAGGAAGGAATCCAAATCAATTAAACCATATCCTAAAAAACCTATAAAATATGAAATTGTATGGTACGAAGAAGACTTATATTTTAGTTTAGAGTCCCTACATGTGATTTCCACCACAAAATTTTAATTACATATATCAGGTGTATGCACTAACATCAACAAGCAGGAACAATTTAACACTAATATCTTTTTCAAAATTTACTAACGAAAGGAGAAATCAGTGCAACGTAGATAATCAAAAGTTCAAAGAAAGGAAAAGGAATTTTTAAATGCCAAGATTAATGGATAGCAGTTTAGAGGCAGTATTCTTAAAACTGGTTGATACATGAGACGAAAAGATACCTTTAAATTATTTTACTATAATAAAACACAAACCTATTACCTACCTACTATGTGTATAGGCAATAAATGGCAATCAGAGCAAATCCAAATGTGTTCCCATAAAATTTGCGTCTACTGTTAAAATTGCGATATAAACCAAATTTAATTCAAAACTGCTTAGGCTTTCGGTGTTTTAGAGTAGAGCTTAGCGGTAAAGAACCATTTTGCTAGATAAACAGCTTTCATCGGTGGACTGATGGTACATTTTATGAGGAAAAACCTATATATTTGTTCGGTTCGTTTCATTATCAAATTATTTGAAGAACTACATATTATTATGTAGTTTTTTGTGAAAGGATTTCTAAAACATTTTCCACTATTAGGGAATTGGATATTTAATACAACTTTTGCTGACAAACGTTTGTGCTTTGAACGTCCTCTTTGATATTAACTCTCCTCTTTCAGAAACAAAATTTTCAAAATTTCTACGCAAACTAAACCATATTTTTGTGAAACCGAACGAGCATTCTAAATATTGGAACATATTCTCTCTGCTAGGTCTCAGTATTACGAATTATAGCTAAAAGCAGGCTTATTGCTAATGATAACCAAATGTACCATCGATTACGTTAAAATTACTTGCCAAAAACAAGAAAAAAAATTCTGAGTCCTTCCCACCCAAGCATATCGCAATTTTCTGAACACTTAAATGAAACTTTCAAAAAAAATCAAGATGTAGATTTTACCCTTTAAGTAATGAGCATTAATTACAATCCAAAAACTTTTTAGTTAGTGTCACGTCGGTGATGTAGCCAGTGTTCGCGTGTAGTTCATCAACCCTTCCATTAATATTTCATGTTTAATGTAAATTCTCGTATTTAAAAACGTATCTTTTTCCCCTCTGAAACAATGTGAGCTGCAAACGTAAGTAGTATGTCTTATGTATTTACTATATATACCAATTCCTGTACTTTGCGATCGAATTCGTTTAAGATAAGAGTGTTAATTTTAATTACAACATTTATACATGTCTAATGTATATGTGATTATTATTATGTGTGCGATGGAAAGTTGCGCCTGTCTGCTGAATTGCTGGTCTATAATCTGAGTCTGAGGTAAATCAATTAATGTATTTATTTGTTGCATTGTCACCTATGAGCGAATGAATGGCTTTTGCTAGAAACAGTCTTCTTTAGTTATCGTTTATTACAAGTAATATTTAGTTTAATACTAAATCGTTCACTTGTTGATACGTTGTTGCATACAAGCTGTGATGATAGCGATAACCAGTAACTGTATATTTGTATATATAGTGTACCAAACAAAGTAGGTATGCTTAGAGGTAGATTTCACACATTATGGATAGTGCTTATCAGATCTTAAAAAATTAAAGTGCATTCCCCTCTCGCGCTGGCTCTCAACTCTTTCGCTGCTGTTGAAACGTGGTAGTGCATGTTGATGCACTCTGTAATTCACTGTTTTGCAAATGTTTGATTGAATTAGTTACACTTGTAATTTTCCCAAAAACTGTTCCGAGTATTTAGCGTGTATGATACAGTATTCACTAGAAATACTTATTCGATGCCACTTCAACCCAACCTTACGATGCTGATAAAACAACATAATCGGGGCTAAAAGTATTAAGTTTTTCTAGCTAGCACAAAGTGCACAGAACACAACGATAATCTGTTTTTAGTTTGCCATAACCGCGTAATAAGAGTCCTTGTTGGCTTACTGTAGTATATAAGCAAACTAAAAATTTCACACAAGCACAAACAGACAGACATAAAAAAACTGATGAATGAGTACTAATGATTGAGTTGTTTGCAATCTATTGGATATTCATTGTAGGTTGAAAAGTCATGAGTTTTAACAGTCTAGTTAGATTAGAGCAGTAAAAATGCACAAAAGTTAATTGTAGTAATCACGTAGCTGATTGTAGACTTTTTAGTGAATGACGGAGGAAAGCACACACTAAAATAGTTAATTTGATTAACTTTGAAATTAGTTTTTGGTAAAAAATTGAGTTGATGAAAAGGGGATTGCTGTAGTTTATGGCTGTTGCAAATCATGTAATAATCTTCTGTTGGGATTTTCGTGTGATGATGTATTTTTTGCATGCAGCAAATTTCATGTGAGAGGATTCTCCTTCAAGGTAAGCAAAATGGAGTACAGCACAACAGCAGCAGCAGCGCAGCCCACATACTCTAACTCTATCTAAATTACATACTAAGAACTAAAGGTTGTCTTATTAGGACTATTTTAGCTGCATCAGTTAATTAGAATGTTAGACGATTTTTTTTGTTCTCTATATGTGCCATTCCTAGTGAGATGGACTGGACATGCTATACACTTTCCCCTGATGAGTGTAGTTTAATGTACTGCGTAAGATTTTGAAAAAATGTTTACCAAGATGGTACTTCGAGTTTATGAATATGGTCTGTGTCCTTCTCTTAGCATGTCTCAGACAACAATCATTCCATTACAGTATTACTATTGTAGCAGACTAGAAATATATGTAGTGGGAGAAGTGGAGAAAGCATAATGTACACTGGTCTAACAGTGATCTTGAAACTATAAATGTAAGAGTTAATTTGGATATGATAGGCCAGATTATTACTTGCTAAATATAAACAGTATATACCTAATGTAACGAAAATGGGAGAAATTCGACTTCATATAGAAGTCGTGGTGTAACTCATTCCAACAATCAGCTTTCCTTGATCTCATTAAACTAGTAGAGCTGAATGCACACTTGTTAAAATTTTTGCTGGATCATTGCCATATTTTGGTGTGATGTAATTAATTACACTTTCTTCTCCATCTTAAAGCTTTCAGAACGATGTCTGTGTACTCGGTAATTTAGTGGCTTACTGCTTCAATCCTTGCATTTCCATCCGCTTCCGAGTAACATTCGCGTTATAGATTATGATTATGACGATTCTTATCATTGATATATTGTTTTATGATTTCGTTGTTTGTTTTGTTCATGGTTTAAAGACATTTATATTTTGTTATTTATATTTTTTTATTTCGGCGTTTGTTTTGATTATATTTTGTTACGTAAATTTTTAGTTTCAATTTTTGGAGGAAAGGGAGGTTCCTCCGATGATAGTGGGGAGAAAACTGCAAGTTTAGTCGCCGACCAGCATGCCAAAGCTGTCGATGAGGCACATTCACAGAAACCAGAAGGAGGTGGGTCTTAAAAATGAGATTCTACACAAACCCAAAACGGACATCATTTTGCGTCATAATCAATTTGATTTACCTGACCACCACTTTCCACTGTAACAACAAAATTATTGGCGACATTTTTATTAGTTCATGAAATTATAGTGCTTGCACCAAATTTTTAGTTTCACAAAGCACCAAAATTGACTCCAGCGAAGTATTTTCGGCCCGTGCAAGTAACTCTAATTATTCATAATTGTAATTTTAATTAGTAATGTAGTCTAATAGACAGCTAAGTGCAAGAGCAGCGTAAAAGTATTTAAAATTGTAGACGGAATGTTTAAAGTAAAATCCGGAAAACCCTGAAATCCTTACTTTTAGGTAGCAATGCGTTTAATAAGGTTTAATGTGTTTAGTTTACTCCTCTTCGAAACCAAATAAAACTATTCGTATCCCAAGAGTATTACTTGCATGAAATAATTATTGTAGTACTTGGTATTTCCAAGCGAGGCTGATTTGCTTTGAATTTTCTGATAAAAATCGCTAATTCTGTATTTCTAGGTGTGTAAATATAAAATGCATGTGAGGTAAGTTAGCGATTTAATGACGATGCTGTGTTGCCTGTCTTGTATAGTAAAAACATCAGATTTTTTCTCTCCTAATTCAGCTTGTTATTACGGTAATAATTCCAAACACTTTAGACGTATTATCCTATTTTTTACTTAGCAAGTTATAAAAACATTATGTAAGGATTAGTAAATGTATTCACTACCAATCTTCACTTTTTTGTGATATTAAAAGGCTATATATACGTATGTGTGTTTCTAAATTAGTATTTTGTTTTGTTTCGTTCAATGTATACATCCAGGAGGAATCAAGAAATAGCATACAATGCAAATAATTGCGGTTTTGCAGAACACGTCCTGCAAAGAATGACAAATAATTAATTTTTCGATTTTTGAATCCCAGAAAATTGCGATGCCTTAAGTAAAAAAATTATATTTGCTTTTTGCGCTGTTAAAGGTTACATTCCTTGTCTCGGTAATGTAAGTGAGAGTAAAATTGCTCGTGACAGTTAGTCAGCAGTATTTTTTCAGCAAGCATAAAAAGCGTCCATGCATGCTTGAAGCTTGAGCTTAGCAAGCTTCCTTAATTATGCACTTTGCTGCAGTCCAAAGCTAGTCAATTACTTATATACAGCGCCTAATGTGCAATAACCAAACGGTTGAGACGAACTATCTTTTAAAGGAAATTAATAATGCACTCTGCCTGATGTACTTAAATCTGAATGTACTTACAGCGTTAATTTACACTTGAGTTGTACAGACATCTTACTTTACGGGTGAACGTTATACTTACAAAAATTGCATGCTACCTCGGGCAGCAAGAATTCTTTTGGGAATTTATCGTTTGTTAGTGCATACTCCTAGTTGGACATCGTTTGATTGCCGAGTATCGTCAAAAGCCTAGGTACAGCTTAAAGTTGACTAGTTATGCATAATTTAAGCATCCAGACCACAGTATTATAATCATAATCTATAAGAAGAAAGTAGGGATTCTTGCGTTACCCCAACTCTATAGTCAGAAATAGAAAAATCAAAATGATATACATAGAATACACACGTATGCATCCGTTGAGAACTTCAATTGCATGACTACTTCCGAAATATGAAACATGAAAGGAGGTAACAGCAAATCGAAGACTTTAGAAAGTAGTAAGCAGCAACGTATATGGCAGTAGTGTATATGCACTATGCACACAATTTAAAATTTCAGTGCTTGTAGACCATCCAACCCTTCAGTCTACGATAAAGCTGTTGTGGAATAGACTAAAGCCGTTACAGGTATTGTTATCAACAACTTGAGCTAGTTTATCTAGAGTAGGAAATTAACTCCTTTTGATGAGAACAGGAAAAGCATAATATAATATTAACCAAAGAAAGTTTATGTCTGCTACAATTTCTGTAACTGTGCGAATGTGATCTTGGAAGAAAAATTATCAGCAGAATATAACGTATTTTAGGTTTTAATTAAACTGTATATAAACTATAACATGCAATGTTGTCCTAAGCATGTGGAGAAAATAACGAGTATATAACATTACATCATCAAACTAAATGTATACCTAAATATATAAAGATCATATGATATGCTATGTTACTATTAAATCTATATATAAAGTATTAAGTACATATATATCCGTAAAAAAGAAAGGTCAAATATGAAATTGTAAAATGGTGACTGTCTGTAGAAATTGAGTGAATACAATAAATACGTACTATATTATATCTACCCTTTAAAACGAAAAAAAAGCTGATGATCATTATTATTGGCATTGAGTTGAGTTCCACTGTTTTACAGGAATCTAAACCTATGGCATTGCGGTACTAATGAATGTGTGCAGATCGATACACACACACTCATCTACTCCTACTGCACACTTATTAAGCAAAATACTAAGTGGGTGAATCAGGAAGAAGAGTGTAAAATTCATAAACTCTGTTTTACTATTTCCTAGTGTTTTATGTAGAAGTAGGCTGAATTTTATTAGTATAAGAAGGCTCATGGCTATTACCACTACTGCAAATCATTCTAACACTTACTGCAGCCTCATAGTCCATAATTGAATCGTCACTTGCTTAAAAATGCTATTATTAGGAGGATCATGCAGAGCTTCTTACAAAGTCTGTTCGGTTAGCACTATTATCATCTCATTAACGCAAAGTTTCCTCCAAAAACCCACATTGGAAATGCAAATTGTCGTAATGAAGATTCCTTTCACATGGAGTCTTAATAGGTGGATATTCTTTTAGCTAATGAATTTTTCATAAAAAGCACTCTTGATTTCAGTAGAGAGAAAAATAAAAATGAGTGGCTGCTCTAAAGGAAATGTCGCATCGTGATCGTGATATGATGTACGAACTTATATTATGTTACAGAGGGTGATGATGACATAGATATTTGTAAAATGGAATGGTCAAGAGGAGAAGAATGAAGAGAAGGTAGAAACTAAGGTGCATACTAGGCAATATGAGTTGGGAGTCCAAAGAGATGGCTAAGCGGATAATGCATCTTGACGATGTTGTTACCTTCTCGACCCACACAACTGCCATTTCGATACGATTGTTATGAGTTCACACTTGCGACATACGCGTACATACACAGAAAGCGACAGTGCAACAAAGATCATATATGGAAATCGAACCAAAAGTGGCAACTGTTCCCATTCACTTTTTTTGCAAATAACTCGGCAAGAATACTGTGACTTGTTTAACGGGTTACTGACAGGCTCATATATTTAGCAGTATCAAAATTGTATAACATTACAAAATTCTAGCATTATTATTAGTTGGCTGCGCTTCATTTTGGTCCCTAATGCTCGCTCACAGCATAACGACACACTGGTTTGCCCATAGTCGCCGATAGTCTCAAATGGTATGTTGAATATTTACTTTTAAAATGTGAACTTAACTATAGGCATATCTTCTTACCTTGCATGTTCATTTCAATTTTCAATACACCATTTAGTTATCACATCACCCTAAAGTGTCCTTTGGCAATCTTAAATAGTATATTCTTCTCATCATCGCAAAAGTGCAAAATTTACATGATTATTTTTGTCATCAGTTGATCACTTTTTCAAGAATAAATAGGAACACACAGAGAATACGTATGCGACTACAGATAATGGTTCAAAATAATTTCAAAAAGTCATCAGTCCAAGACAAAGTTATCCAGTGATAAGAAAAAATGGCAATTTTAAATCCGTGTTGCTGTATCTCGCTAAGAACTGGTGCAAAGATTGTGTCTATAATCGACATAGTAAGTGTGAAAAGTGTACATATTCTACATCTTATGAATTTACCCTTCCTTGGTTTTCCATACCTATCAAGTGTATATTAATTATATTTCAGATTGTAGCCTTAATTTTCCTCATAATCTTCCTGGTGGATCTTACTTGGACAATCTCTGACTCTGGTAATCCTACTAATCCCATTCCTCTTAAACAACCAAGCACAACCCAAGCTACAAGTCAGACTACCAAAATCGGCATTACAGATGCTGATGACGATTGTTGTGATGACCCAAGTTGTGAAGATGAGCAACTTGCACACAGTTACTATTTATTTTTTTGGTCACACTTAACTGATTAAGTAGCGGTTAGTGCACGCATTGGCTCATTTATGGTAAGCGTATTAGGAGGGTTAATTTTTACAAAATCATTTTTCAGGTTTAGAAAGTGTCACAAAGTCCTCGTACGTAACCAGTGGAGTGTGGACTATACTCACCGTCTTCCTAGCTACCAACATTGGGATATCTGCTCTTCTCTGGACTGGATCTAGAAATGTAGTTTTCTGAATGTGATCTTTTCGATAACTTGACCGAACTTACTTTTCTGCAATCATCAATAATTTCATATCTGTTTTGCTATTACAGTACAGCATTAAGCGTTGCAAATGGTGGTTTTACATACAAACAGTGATAACTTCCGTGGCGGTTGTCGTGCTCATCCTCATTATCTGCTTTCAAGTCTCATTCGCCTACGTGGTTTTGGACTTTTTCCATTTGATATATCGGTTTTACACTTTGTGGGTCGTCTACCTCTTCATCGGCGAGCTAACTTACCTGGACACGCTATGCAGTCTAAATAGCCACAAAAAAGGGACTGGTGCTGGAATCATGTATCCAACTTCCATGTACACTAACTCAGCTCCATACGTAACTAATCACTATCCATACTCTGAAAATCAGTACCATCAACAGCAGTATGCCGATCCAGGGCATGATACTGTAATTCCTGGAAGTTCACCCATTCACTATCACTCATCTGATGATGGACTTCCTCACAATGGAGGAACAGGGGGAGGCATCGACAACCCCACCTACCTCCCCTGAGGTGGAGTCAGCTTTAGACTAAGTTTCATGTAGTAGTATATTTTTACTAAAAGGAGTACCTAACAATTCTTAACCGAGCATATTCTGAATATGATGACATACTTAACACGAGAGCTTGGCGTAGTAGCTGGTTTGCATTTCTTAATAATCTGTATTACCTTGGTCTCATCATCCTATTGTAAATATAGTGTGCAGCATTCTTCATGCATGTAAATGGAAATAAAGTTGAAACTACATATTATAATAATAAACATATGGTGTAGTCTTTATTTGCCACTCAGGCACATATCTTTATTATCACTGCATGCAAGTTATGAGCTATACAGCAGATCTCACTGGCACTAGAAGCGGATATCAATCTCGTTAGGCTTGGGTGGAGTCGTCATTTTTCATGACTTTCACTTACACTAATATGTATATTTACGTGTAGAGGGAAGTTGCCCAAGTCGGGAGAAAGCAGAATCCTTTTATCTCTTTAATACCGTATTCGCATCATTTACGACCGTTTATAAAGTAGCAGATGGTGGTTCTCTTCTGATCCTAGGACAGGCCACGCAATGTGAGCATTTTGTGTGCATAACTTTCACACTGATGCAGTCCTTCACCGTTATTACCTTAGGATTCAACCAGAAAGCATGAACACGCGATAGGGCATTAATAACTTTTCAGAGCTTTACATGTCTGGAGGCTACTGAGGCTAGAGATGCATAATATCTCTTGCTTTAACCCTGTTTTGGGAAGATCTCTATCTAAGGATGTAATCTAGATAAAAGCTATTTTACATAGCTCTACTGATCATTTCGCGACTACAAATGAAAATTCACCAATATATCATGTACCGCTCTTACTGCCCTAATTTCTTCGTCAGTCAAAAAGCATTCCTTTTGAGTAGGCATTCATCATAGTTTGCTGTGCTTCGGTGATGTGCTTACCACTACAAAAGGAACTCAATAAATTTCATGTTTGCCTCAGAATATAATTTCAGTGAAGATTTGGATGTATCATATTTATCATGCTGAGCTATTACCGAGAACGATAGTGCTCCCTCCCAGATTCTTCTTTAATCCGACCAGGTAATCGAGTTTAGCAAAAAATTATCGCTGAAATATTTTCGCTTCTAGAATCATGGACATTTCCCTCATGAGTGGAGAGCAGAAAGGGCTTCTATACTTGATCAGAGCTGAACAAGGGCAAACAATACAGTTAAGTGGATTTTTCTGTTGCCTTGTTTTATTGGCTGCAGCAGGGCAGAAGACACACTTTCCGCAATAAATTCATCTCGTCGCTAATCCATTTTCTCCAACAAAAGGCTTATTTCATGCTTGATAGAGTATTGAATTAGGAGTGGTCCTGTTCAAACTACTTTCTTTGGCAGATAATAAATCAAGCCAATGACACTTTCCGTTCCACCTATAAAGTTCCTATTATATTGCTGTTAGCACTCAGCATCTGTGAATGGTGGAGTACCGAGAAGCTAATTGCTGTTAAAGTGCGGGAAAACAGAAAAAGTAGGTGGTTTAGGCTCACCTCTCGCTGTCATGTTTCAAAAGGAATGTGCTAATGACACGGAACAGGTTAGTGGATTTCGATCACTTATATTTACCATCCAGGTTTCATGGACACGAACTGATTTTATACCTACCTTGCTTTCTGATTCACCCTGCCTGTATCCGACTTGTACATATCGCATATTGTAGTCGAACACGTAATATCGTATATCTAGAGCACTTTGATAGATATTTGTAGTGTAACAGTAGTAATCAGAGCGTTTACTGATATCAAACAATTAAGAAATGCGTGCTGCAGAAGAGACCAGTCGCTCTTGACAAAGATACTGGGGTAAGCCGAGACGAGTCTACTGCTACTTTCTCCTTGCATGAGGTTGTGTGTGTATTAGTGCACCTGTGTTAAAATTTTAGCATTTAGTTTTGTTTAAAATTATTTCTAAATTATTGTTTAAAAGTGGGTTTATAATTAAATGACTTTTTTTTACTAAAAAATCCTGCGATAGGGCTGCTATATTGAACCTGGGTTAGGGATACGCGATGAAGAACCAAATGAATGGCTGGAAGAAACTATCTGGTACGGCATGCGAACGTGGCATGTCATCTCACTTGGTATCGGGGTTGCACTCGGCTTTGGTAAGAAATTCACTATCCTTTGTTTAAATAACTGAGTGAATTTAATATTTTCAAATACTTGCAGTCATACTGTTGTGCTGCTGCTTCAAATTTCGCATTCCCCGCACAAAGCAGGAGATTGAAGGAGATTACATTCGGAGAAAAATCATGCGTAAATTTCGAAAGCGACTTAAGGCCATACAAAACCAGGAGCTGGATTGCTGCTTCAAATTTCGCATTCCCCGCACAAAGCAGGAGATTGAAGGAGATTACATTCGGAGAAAAATCATGCGTAAATTTCGAAAGCGACTTAAGGCCATACAAAACCAGGAGTTGGATGAGATGGATTTAAAGAAAGGTAAAAATTTTCATATTACTGCATACACACTACTTCCGCACTTTCTCGTCTACAAGTTTCATCTTCTTACCTTATTTAGCGTTGGATAAGATTAGAACTGAATTGAAATCAGATACCGAGAGTCTTCAACAATCTGACGTTCTATCCGGAGCTACGCTCTCATCAGCAGGGGCAATTAATCCAGTAACTGGGTCCACTTACCGACGAGCCTCTCAAATACAAATTGGTAAACAGAAAAGCATGTACCTTTTTTGTTGATATGAGAATTTCCGCGTCAATTTTTTCTTTACTTTCTTAGAAATATCGCTTGAAGACCTTCGCATTCAATCTATGGGACTTGGTGCGCGTATCGCTCTGGCTTTCAACCGCTTTTTCCACCGATCTAATAAAGAGCCAGCTCCTCAAGAAGAAACTGGAGCTGATAACAACGCCGCCGAAGGTACTGACAAACCGACCACAGCCTTACTGCCAAAGCAAGACAGCAAAAGCAAGGACACTGATTCATCCGACAAAAAGTCCAAAACTAGCAAGAAAACAGCAGTAGAGGCTGCCAGTTCTACATCCCCCGAGAATCCCACTGAAAAAGCAAAAAAGAAAGACAAAGCCGACAAAAAAGGCGAAGACGACAAGAAGCCAGGAACAGCATTACCTACTGCTGAGATTACTAATGAGAAGGGGACAAAAGCCAAGCAGTCCAAAGCGGGTAAGAAAGAAAAGACCCCATCCGCAAGTCAAGCTGCATCCACCAACGACTCAGAAAAACGGAAGGGAGCCTCGGAGAAGGACGAATCTCAAAAGAAGTAAAATGACACACTTCCTGGTTTAATTCTCTTTAAAACGTTTTCTGGTTATTTGTCATTTTTATTTCTGATTCCATTTCTCTTTAATCTTGTGGAATTCATAGATTGAATTATACATAGTAATTTTATTCATAGTAGTAATAATACGTAATATATTATTAATAAGAATAAGAATAATCAATAACGTTATAATAATAATGTAATACGTGATGATAATATAATATATATAGTAGTAATTTAATGATTAAAATTGTTTGTTGATTATTGTTGCTGCTCATATTTTATGTGTTTGCACCAAATGATTGGATATAATCTATACATATATCGTCGTCTTATTGGGGTTTCGTGTAGTGATCAGATCTCGCGAATGCATACAATTTGATTTTCTTACCAGAGGCTCCTACACTATTTTCATTTTTTCGCTTTAAAATAGTGAGAGCACAGTGCTGTCCACCTGTCATTTTCATTACACACTTTTAACTACTTTATCAATTATAACATATTTTTAATGGTAGTTGCATTTTTCTCTTGGTGAAGTATGAGTAGAAGAGAAAGTTTTTTTTTCTTTGTCAAAGTCGCTCGATATTTTTGTTCCTTTCATCTACACACACAACGTTTATTTGGTATGGTTTGTTCTGCGGAACGCTCGATTTATTGTGTGTGTTTTAATTGAATATAGTTTTTGTATATTGCCATCATCATATTATATAAGCTAACGTATTTTACAATTATCCTAAATTATTCCTTAGAGAGCGCCACCTTTTAATTATTTACCATTCTCCCTTCTGAAATTTTCCGCCGCCACAAAATGTTCCATTTTTTCTTCCTTTCATTTCCCGTGGTGCATGCGTCGTTCATTTTATGGGTACGCTACTATTTTCGGCCAACATTGGGACTGGGGCTTTAAAACGGCATTTATTCTCCAAAAGTAAATGGTAGGATTTTAACAGATGATCGCCTAATTCTAGGGTTGATCACCGTTCTTTATCTAATTTTAAATAAGAGAGATAACTTCCTACATCGGTTGCATGAAATGTTCTTGAGTACAGTTAGTAAATACGTATATAGTCTTGCTTTCAACTCTTGTCCACCTGTATCTACAACGCATGCAAAAGCATGCTGAAATAAAACACTTCGTGTGCTATCTCAATCATCGAGCCCAGGTTCGTTTAAACGTAATCCTCCTATCACTACCAGAATAACAAAAGGGCTTTAAGGAACAAATCTTAATCTTCTTTAAAAGTTGCGACGCAGCGCGGCATGGAAAGAAATGGCATAATATATCTACATATCTTCGACAGTGAGCAAGAAATCGGAATTTATTCGGAATCTACATTATCTCTGCGTAGTAGAATCGCTGATACCAATCTACTTCAACATTTACTAGTACACACAACTACGAGCGACATATAATTTCTAAATATTTCTGTTATCTAAGTATTCCTAATTTATAATGTTTCTGGCTCCATTTATTTCGAAATAGCACCAGAAAAATGATTGCTAACAATAATTTTTTACCTCCCTTACTCTGATACTTGCTTTCAGCTCTGCTGAAAATTTTCTGAACAAAAAGAGAAAGTACAAACACCGAAAAGATAACCCTTCTTTTACCACATACGAACATCTTTGACTGCACCAAAGAATTAGACGAAGTAAGCTACTCTAGGAAATAGTCTCTTTGTATACAACAATTATTCGATGATTTCAATGGAAGCATGCTTTCTATTTTGAAGTTCAGGAAACAAACAAAAAATAAAATTTCACGACGGGCTTTTTTCCCAACTCGAAGGAAATTTTCTCCACTACTCACCAACTTTCTCTGTGGAATCAGAATTGGATCACAAATCACAACCAATTCTGCTCTAAAGTAAAATCTAGTTTAAAACCCAAACCATATTGCTACACTAGTCCATACTTACAGCTACAACGAGGATTGTTTTTGTATGTTCATTTATACGGTACAAAGGTGAAGAATATGTCAGTACACTTACTATATGTAGAAAATCCCACATTATGGATTACATGCATATAATTTATAAGTAGTACAACCACATTGTAGTAATAACAATAACAAAAGTAGCCGTATCTAATTTATTACAAGAACAGCAATTATATATGTTCCACTA
This sequence comes from Acrocyrtus sp. NNG-2020, assembly GCA_027744115.1. Classification (NCBI taxonomy): domain Eukaryota; kingdom Metazoa; phylum Arthropoda; class Collembola; order Entomobryomorpha; family Entomobryidae; genus Acrocyrtus; species Acrocyrtus sp. NNG-2020. The sequence continues at coordinate 22,693 of JAHZND010001480.1, read as the reverse complement.
TAGTAAATTGGTATTTTTGTATTTTTCCGATTTAGTATAATTGTTAAAGTAGTACAAGAAGAAGTATCCTAGCTTGCTTAACAGTACTCGTCTTAAAATTTAATAAGGAAGTTAGTCTCACTATCATTTTCTCACTTAACTGAACATGCACAACATGTTTTACGTTTCCCTTGAGGAGTACTCTGTCCCAGAAAACAAAACTACATAGTTGCTAAAAAAAATCCATCCCTCTACGTTTCCATTTCCATCGGTTTGTCTTTTACATGTCTAAACAAGAACCCTCCGTAAATGATTTTATTTGGAAAAGTGAAAGTACCCCTGTCCTGCAAGGCTGCAAGCTTTCAACTGCATGTTTTCTCGACTTTTTGTGCATGAACAGTGTTTGCAAAGTGTTTTTATTTTTCTTATTATTATCACTTGTTGTTATTATTATGTATAGTTTATAATATTATAGTTTCTTTTACTCTAGGAGTAGGTTGACTGCTCCAAAAGTGCAGTTTTTTATTCAAGTATTTGTAGAAAAAGTTTTTTCCGCTTTTCATAGTCGTCCTATTATTATATCTCGCAATTTTTAAAATGATTAATTTGTCGTGTTCTACTTTGTGGTTGATTTCGCTTTACCAGTATCGTTGAGGATATATTTTTAGTTAGCCTACAATGCATAGAAATGATATTTTCTTCAAGTATCGTTCATAACTTTTTTCTTTGCTAGTGAGGGTGTAACAGGATACTCAAAGCCCATCGCGAGGTAGTCGTCCTCACGTCTCTGTACTCACTCTGGAATGTACTGATTCATTTATACGGAAGGTAAGGAACGAATTGGAGGAGTAGTGATGAAACTACAACATCACAAGGAGAAAGGAGTAAGACTCGCCATTCATGATTTGATCTCCAGTAACAAACCTGTACTATAGTAGTGATAAGTGGTAGCTCATGGAAAATTAAAACATTTTCCTGTCTTGCATGCAACTCCAGTTTTCTATAAGTGGCCAAAATGTGATCTCACTCCCTTGCTTATAACAACTAAGCTTTCATTATTGCCAGTATTTTTTATAAAGAAATTATCGAAAGAGCGGATCTGATATCTGATATCTGATACAGAGATTTAAATCAGATTGAGAAAGGAAAAGCTTGGAAAACCGCAGCAGTGAAGCTGTACTTTGCTCTTCACAGCTAGGAAACGAAGACAGACATATGTTATGGCAGTGGATATCAATGAATTTTAAAGTATTTATGTATGAATAAGGCTTGGTAGAGATTTTCTCATATGTGTGTGAAGAGCTGTGTGTGGCAGAAGGTCTAAGGATTACAAACGACATAGTGAAACTGACACGTTAACAAATGCAACTACCTCTGACTGAGCGTTTTGTAGTTGTATCTTTAGACTTACAGCGCATGGTGAAACGGTTTTCACCTCGGTGACCTCCTTTTCCTTATTGCTACAATTTTCCATGCGCGGCTGTTTATAGGAACTGAAGAGGCTCGTTGAAAAAAGAAAGGAATTAGCCTCCATACAAATTAATTACTCAAAAATTGCATAGTTTCTAAAGCCTTTATCTGCGCAACTCATTGCAATTGGCAGAGCAGCATTATTACTGTTAACTACCGACAGAGAGAAACTAAGTACGCTAAAATATCGATGGAGTTGCTGATTTAGTTTCACTTGGCCACTCACTACTTACCTACCTACGCGTAAATTACGTAAATATACGACGATACATATACATTAGCCATGCGATACTTTACAAAGTCTCTAGCGTTTCAGAAACCAGCGAAAACTCTGTACTTCGTATTAGCTTCACGTAGTAGTCGTGTTAATTTTTCTCTAGAAATAGTCGATTTAAAAAGTAGAGTTACTGACTGAGCAATTATTCCCTAAAAAGTTTCTCATTATTAATAAAGCTTAAATGTACTCTATGTTGGTGTCTGTATTATTTCATCATAAAGAAAGAAAAACCTAACCTGTACTTCGTTATTAAAAATTGTAGATTGAAAATGGAGCAATCCAGTTGCACATGATTTTTAATTAAAAACGCTTGGCTTTCATCATCAAATCATACGATATAAAACTTATATAACCTATCGTGAGAAAGGCAAGCATTGTGAATCGAGTGTCGAGTAACAAATCGGGATGGAGGTAGGGCATTAAAACGAATGAAGGTTGGCGAAGGAGAATGAATTTGTTTGGGCTTGGTTTTTGGTAGCAGAAACAATCAGTAGACACATAAACACGTTAGTAGCACACATTTCGTAACAAGAGTTTTTAAATATTGCTAGTGAACAAGTTCTGCTGACCAAGAACAAAAATCTGCTTTCTAGTGTATGTAGTAATTACAATGTCTGCACAGACAATAATTTTCTTGTAAAAACTAATTTACATAATAGAATAATGTTTGTTGTTTGGGGACGGTGTGCAAGCAATAAGGCTGTGTGTGTCTCTCAGCGAAATTTGCTGAATGAGTTTCCTTAAGCATAATTTAATAGAGTAATAACAATAACGTTTTGAAAAAGGAAGAAAGGACAATCAGTTTCAGAGCAGGATGGAAGGGAGAAAGGTATAAAATGTATGAGAAAGCACAACATATCCCACTCTCTCCTCCTACCCATGAGAAGGACCAGAGAGTGCCATTTAAGTTGAAAAGGGGTTTATTGCAAAGAAATATAGTATATTTTATATTTGTAGATTTTCGATTTGTCGGCTGGTTAAAATGTCTTCAAAAATATTCTTTCGAACATACTAAAGAAGGAAGGAAGGAATGAGAGAGGGTTTGCTGAATGATTGCATTACATTGACTGATTAATGTAGGTATAAAGTCGACCGCAGGGGCTTTCTTTCGCACGTCTCGACACGACGACGCTAAGAAACGGTAACGGCATAACATTACTGTAATTACCTAATGACAGCTATACAGAGTGTATTGTACTATAATTTAGCATTTAAAAGATGGGGAGTTGGAGTGGTGGTGGTATTCAAGGAGAGAGCGAGAGTTAGTTCATGTAGCATCCATATAAAGTCATATTTACAGTTACACTTTAGCGCTAGAGTAGCCTGTTAGAGTAAAAGTTTCGATGACAGATAACATTAACAGAGTCAATACATATAAACAGACATACATGTAAGTATGCAGTGTAGGTAGTAATTGTTCTGGAATCGTTGATCATGTCGTGTTGTAGCTGTCGTAGTATTTTATATAAGTACAGTAGAACAATATACATAGACATCATATTTTAGAGTGGAGCTTGGTAGTAGTAGTATATGTAGATGGTAGTAATAGATGTTCTTGTAATAGTAGTAAATAGTCGAAGTAGAGAGTTAATTTAATAGACATATATTTAAATAAAGAGATTGGCTAAGGAACCTGGTGATTAGCTGTGATGATGAGTGTGAGAGGATGAATGATGGGAACTGGAATGTGGATTATGATGACTGTGACTGGACGAAGCAGTGGAAATCGGTGTACCGGGAGCGAGCACTCCATTAAGGGTGACCACCAACTTGCGACTTCCGGCGTGATTCCGATGCTCACACAGCCAGATCCCTTGCCACGTGCCTAGGTTTAGTTTGCCCTCGCTTATCGGGATCGATAGCGAGGAACCTAACAGGCACGCCTTTACATGAGCCGGCTAATTAATAAAACAATATACAATTAGTATAACATACATGATAAAGGATAGACAATTTAAGTTTAGTAATCATAGAGTTTGCACATATCCTCTTTTGGTTCAGACGAACTTACCATGTCATCGGGACCCTCGCACGAGTGTTTGTAAGGCAGTCCCTGCTGCAAATTTGTGTTAAAACGCTGAGCTCATTAAAAATGAAGAGGGCAAGAAAAACACATTCACACACAACAAACATAATCATTATTTATCACATTACTGTATAGTTGTATATACATAGCTTCAAATCAAATCGCTTTTATTGCAATATATACTGTGTAATTAAAGCTTGAAAGCGTGCATTGTCATTCATTCCACTTACTAAAAATTATATTTGGATCTACTACATAATTTGGTGCAGAAAAGTGGCTAATTATTTTCACTTACCTCAGGCACTAGTTTATTAAGCATCATTTCCATATCGTCTCTCACGTCGGGGTCCCAACTCTCGTTTAATGCCAGACTTGCTGATGTGTGCAGAACTGAAATTTAATAAATTTATTGTTTTGCAATAATGCGCACTTGACGGAAACATTTTTATTCCAAAACGGTAAGATACTGGATTTATTCCACCTAATCCACTTACTCTGTATATGGAATAGCCCGACAGTAAAATTGCCGAGTTCCGGAATTTGCCTAAGGATCTCCTCAGTTGACGAGATGGACACCCCGATGTTGTGGCCGTAGGTTGATTTTCCTCTGGAACCATGCAGACCCAACTTGGATCCCACGGCTCGATGAGGCCATATCACATTGACAGCAGCTCTATTACAATTAAAATTGGAAGTGCAAATGTACAACAAACATAACATAATATAACTCAATGTTTTATATATTTAAATTACCCATCGCCATTTCCAATTATTTACGATAACGTACCTCTAAAATGGAGTTCTTCCCCTGCTGACTCCCCGTATTGGAGGAGCACACCGTTTTCTTGCTGTAACCCGCCGTTTTGACTGATTTTTGATGACTTCGCCTTTACTCGGAGAAAACGATTAAACTAATTTAATAGTTTCCCGTGGAAATTTGCTCCCCACGCGTAGTGGATACTAGCGGCGATACTTTCTACTCCCCTTCCCCGTTACTCTGTTTTAAATTCCCTAATCTCAAACAAGGCTGTGCAAACAATATTTGGAGGAGAGAGATTAAAATTATGGGTTCCTGGCCGCACAGCGTGCTACCATTTCCTTCATCCAATCATTATGAATTTTTTTACACGCAATTCGGCATTATTTTTCTGGAATATTTAGTAAACTTTTGAAATGTACACTAAACACTTACAGTTATTCTCTCCCCTTAGGAGTCAAATGTTATTAACTTAGTTAACTCCGTAACCAGACCACTAGCACATAGCCAGCAGAAGCACGTTTCATACTCGCCGAGTATCCGAATTTAGTAAAAACATTTCTACTAAGAAACTGGCTTCACTGACAATTTCTAGTGTAATTTTTTTTGTTGTGGGCGGTGGAAACGGATTCCTCAATGGACAGATGGATCTTCAAAGAGATTACAATATGGAGCTCAGCTCGTGCGTAATACAAATATTATTTTTTGTCTTAATCACGACTTGGATATCCTTCACCCTGGACAAGGTAACTCACATTTTTCTGGAAAAATTAAAGGACGGACGTGCGTGAAAACTATAACAAATGAGCTACTTTTGATTATCTTTTTATCCCAAAGTTCCAACCAAGCTTAAATGTGTTTACAACGACAACTGCTTTAGATATCAGGGAGAGTAGACGTGATCCGCCGAGTTGACGACCCCTGATAATGATGGATACCGTATGTTATCGCAGCTGTTGTAGAAATGATAATCTTGCTCTAATAATTTTACAAGATTTGAGAAATGTTCCTGGTCAGCTGACCACGTGCTCCTCTTGTTCACGCCTACTTTCATTTTCAGCACCATCACCAGCATCACCCCAACAGCAGTGGTTGTGCCTGCTGCATCTTTCCAGCAGTAGAAGAGACGAGGCAGTTGATTGTGATTGGTGAGTGGTGACTCTTCTTATCTTTGTTTCAGACGCTGAATTCTCTGCAACTTTTTTTATGCGGATATCTAGCAGGTCCAGTGATTGCGGAGCACAAAGTCGTACTTTGTGGAACAGCTCGATTCACAGTTTTTGCTGGCAAAATTAACTACTTCACACTTTGCGAAATGCGACGAGAACATTTTTTTTCAGATAGCAGCTGCAATTAGGAAACGGATTTTCTAAAGAGGAAATATCTTAATACAGTAAACAATAAAAAAGGTGTGATAAATTTTTTTTGCGAGTAATTGAGAGATGTATAATTTTAAAGAATAGGACTGTAGTGCTGGAATGATGAGTGGTTGCAGTGGATGGAATCAGGACACTTGATGGTGATTTAATGCGAACACTATATCCAATGTAATTTTTATGACTTAGCTAGGTAATGTTCTATTTTTAAAAAAAGAAAGCAAAAGAGTTGCTTAACTAAGAGAAGAAAGTAGATTTTTTAAAAAAAAAATGTTGAGGGTCACCCCTTCCCTAATCAGTTCCCACTTTCTTCTTCCTGCTGGACAGACTAGCGTGCATTGTTACTCAGCGATAAATTATTCCTCCCCTTGCTTGTACTGAATAATGTATACAGGAAACTGGAAGGAAGAGATCCATGTTCATCATGTTTTGACTGACAAATGCTTATAAATTCTTAGAGGAAACTTTAAACGGATGATTGCCGTTGTATTCTCACTCACTTATCAAAATAATACACTTGCTTTTGTATTATCTGGATGTATTACAACAATAATATTTCATAGATAGCTACTTTTGTTATACTCATTAATATTTGTTAAAAACTGAGCTGAGCAGAGGGTGTTCAAATGGACTGGATTGAGAGGGTGATGATGATGATAACGCCAAAGTGGCCGTTTGTTCACAAGATTGCCTATGCAATTTTATCGACATTGTCGACCATCCACACTCGATGTTGGACTACTCCGTTGATTGTTGACCGATCAACTTATTCCGATGTTTTTTTGGTTGCTTCCTTCTGTTAACGGAAATGCTGGTCGAAAACTGTACAAAAGAAGGCCAGGAAGGATTCTTCTTCTTTTTTTCAAAAAAGCTATTCCCGTTGAACTATGACTTTGGTGGATGACAATGTTGATTCATTTCGAAGAGGAAGTGCTATTGTTTTCTTCTTTTTTTTCAAAAAAGCTATTCCCGTTGAACTATGACTTTGGTGGATGACAATGTTGATTCATTTCGAAGAGGAAGTGCTATTGTTTTTGGTGCTGGAGGTGAAGAAGGTGCATTTTTGCTTGTGTTTGAATATTATCTCTAGTGAGCAGTGCTTTTTTCTTTATCTCTTCAACTTTGTATTCCTCTTCTCTTGGGCTTGCTTGCTTTTATTTATTTATTTGGGTCTCGAAGAGAATATCATGTGTTCCGACGTTGTTCCATTTATTACGGCAATCTCTCACTTATCTAACGTCGCAGCAACTCCTTCCTCTTATGATAATCACGAAATGGGTTTATTTTTATGAGCAGCTGAACAATACGAGGACTGGGCTGTTTCTTCCCATTTTTATATTTTTCAGTGCACAAATCAGTAGTAAGTGCAATGTTGATTTTTATAGGTTGATGTAAAGCGATGATGATGATGATGTTGATGTAGTAATACTTCTAGTATTATAGTAAAAATAGTGCCACACACACTTTCTCCGCTGGAATAAGTTATACAGCATAGCAGAGGGAGAAAAGAGAAGTTCCTTCCGAGTAGTAATAGTAAATTGTTGTAGTACTCCTACAACAACTGCTGCTGCTGTGCTACAGTTGAATACGGAATCAGCAGAATAGAATACGAAAAAAAATATATTTTGGTTGCTGGAGAAAGAGTCATAACAAAAAAGTAAGGTGCACACGTATATCGGTAGTTTTTTTTTCTGCTGGATGGTGTTCGTACTTTTTTGGTAGTAGCTCAGCAGTAGTAGTAATAGTGGCAGTGGCACTGGAACTCTGGAACTCGAGCTAGCCTATTCTCGCTTTTTTAGACGGCTGTAGTGCTGGATGTACTGTGGTGGTCCATGGTCCATGCATAAATATTCCATAAGGATCTAGGCATATACCTAAGGAAGTAAGTACATATGCATTTGTATGTGCGTGGAATTTACTTGAGATGATAAAAATGATGATGATGGAATAAGTGGGCCAAAGTGGACCTGTACTGCTGGAGACTTGGAACTGAGCTCTCAGTTCTCATGCTCCTTTCTGCATAATCTGTACTGTTCAACGAATAATAAAATGAATGGTAGTAGTATTGCTGCTAGTGATATGCTACAGAAAAGTACGGTCAGAGGAAAGAGTAAAAAAAGGACCAGCCTTTTGTGAAAGCTGCACTAGTTGGAAATTGTAAATGTATGTTCCAAAATAGTAGTGTTTTACTGCTACCGCTCGCTTTGCACCATATTCACTCCAAATTCCAATTGGGTAAGTGTCTGTCTCTGCTGGACTTGGACTAGTTTTTACTACTCGAGCGGAATATGGAAATGCATATGAATAGATAAAATGTAGGCATATCATTTCTCACTGGGGAAACCATTTAAAATAGAAAACGGAGAGGATGCATAAAAATATATTAATGTGTGTGCTAACATGATGCCTGTAGCACCGTCGTTTTTCTCTCGCTGTCTTTCCTTCCCCTCCAAAAAAAATATTTTTTTTCTTCGAAACATTCTTTCATAACTTTTTTTTCTTGAAATAAGAAAAAAAAATCCGCAGTGATGATGAAAAGTTCATTTAAAAGGAAATTAAAGCTGAAATTAATGCTTCTCTGTAGAAAGCAATTATCTGGATTGGAAAAGGCAGTGAAAAAAAAACAATAGAATACACACATTAAAATGCGATTTTATTATACGATTCCATCGAGACTGGCAACTGCATATGGGAGCGCACATCGGCACACAAGACTCAAAACCGTCTTCTGTAGAATCTGCTATGGGATCTTGCGATTCCAACAATGCATTCATTACTACTATGTACCACACTAACACACACATACGGGAACGAATGAATACGGAAAAAAATTTTTTTTTGCTGGAGTACTGCTAGCCCTAAACGGAGAAAAAATTGAAGGAAAATAACTGGTGAAAGCATTGGATTGGGAAAGGAGAGGTATAGCGAGTGTTGCAGTAGCGGTGATGGTGGTGGCAGTAACACAAGTGTACAGCAATATGTATGCAAACGGCATGAAGGTGCAATAAGTACTATATGGGCTTAGACAATAGGAGAAAAAAAGGAAGTGAGAGAATGAATGATGTAGGTGAGGAGGAGGAGGAGCTGCACCAAAGTAAAAGTGCACCAGTATCAGCCACTCCATGTCCAAAACAAGAACGTTTACTCATTCACTGAATCAATCTCGTTTCCACTATTTGACTGCATGTGTATGAAGAATGTATGTTAGGTAATGTTGTTATTCCTCTTTCTCCCCATAGATCGCTAACTCCAGGCCCTCTGGAAAAACTTGGAGACGGTTTTGGTGGCCGTGTTTTGTAGCAAGTTACAAGTGTATTGAAATTCATGTAAAGATTTCTTGGAGACAGCACGGCCTCAGCCTCTATCGCATATGGATGGAGGAACGGATGGTGTGCCCTGTTACAACTCAGACGGACACTCGCTCCTTCTGCCGATTCATGAATTCTCTATCTCTCGAAGAAAGCAGGTGACATGACTTGACCGATCACTCAATTTAATTTAACGGTTGTAACCGTTACATGCAAATTATTTTTTTGGTACACATGTTCGGTTTTAACCTTTCACTTGTATGTGGTATTATATGTATATGGTTGGTGTAAAAGTATGGACAATGTAGCCATGCCCTCCTAAGTACTTTCTCTCGTGCTAATACAAGGTCTCGTCGTGTTAAAATACTGCGCTGATTTTTTAGGTACTCCGTTAACATTGGCAGAAAATTCTTAAAAATGATTGTGGTTATGAGAAACTGGACGCATTTTGGACACTTCTCTGCACTTGCTACATGGTTGAGCTTGCTGAGATTTATGGGAAAATTAAGCATATTAGCTCAGTAAGGTACATGAAGTAAACTTGATATAATAGGCAAGCGGCAAAGTTAGGAAAGTAATGGAGAAAGCTGCTACTGTATATACTTTGAAAAGGGCTGGATGGCCACCTTTCGGAGAAAGTCTTCAAATGTTGAACAAGTTGGCTATACTGGAACTGGAAAAAAAAGTTTTCTCCTACAATGTTGTCGAGAAGGATTTAGAGCACATGGTGTCAAATCGATGAGAGATGGCAAAACGGTAAAGTATTGTGTGAGAGGCACACACTCGGTACGATCTATAGAGTATTGGACATTTGGAATTTGGAGTAGTATCCAATTCAAGTTGGACATTGCTCTGTGAAACGTGCATATGTTTTCGGTACGATGAAAATCGATAGAAAAATTTATGGATACCTTGCGTGTTACGTTTTGCCCTTCTCATATATTTTGCGTTAGCGAGCAGTAAAAATGAGGAGGCAGGCAGCTATTGAGGCAGTTGACTAAAAAGCTATTTCGTGATAAAGGTCTGACAACTTGCCCACTTGATACTTTTATATTTGCTCATAAATGATCCACACTCAATTTTTCGTCTTTCTTCTCTCCGATACAATTCCAGTAGGCTGTCTATACAAATAATGGGTGCATTTACCTGAAGTTCGGTCTGTAACATTTAGAGTTCAAAGCAACTCGGTCCATTGCGCAATTTGAAAGAAGTTATACGATAAAATACTCATTGTCGTACTTTTTAAAAGTCTGATTCTGTTGAAATATTAAAAACTAAATAAAAGAATGGTAGTACTGTTTGTTATATGAAGTTTAGGCTTTTATCACGCACAGGAAAGTTATGAATCCCATATTTTCACGGCGTTACAAAGGCGGTAAGAGATTTCTTTAAACTTGTTAACCCTAAAATGAATTTGATTTTTTGCAGAAATTGTATTTTTATATTTTCTAGGGTCCCGGCCTAACATAATGCCTACATCAAGACGCCAAAATTTTGGAAAATCATTAAGTAATGCTGGAAGCGGTAGTCCAGCGTCGTCACCTTTGTCTGAATCTGTTGGCGCTCTAAGTTTAGGGGATAGTGTAGATGACGGCACTCAATCTCCTTGTGAGGAAGCAATTAAACCACCAGTACCGGACCAAACACCGGCTATACCTATTTCCTCACGAAAAAGCCGGGGTCACCATAAGAAAGAGAAAGTCTTGAGTCCAGCCGATGACGCTGCTTCTCGTAAGGCTAGTCATTTACTGGCGCAACAGCTACTTGCTAGTAAGCAGAATATGCTGGCACATATGTCATTGACACCTCAAGAGAACCGCCAAAGAGCAAAATTTGGCATTAAACCGACTTCGGAACAATCAGTTCCAAATAGCTTGCGTCATTCATCATCAACTGAAGGTTTCAGTCAGTATGCTGGTCCAGCAAGAAATGAAAAACTTCCAAAGAGTCCAACGGTACATGACATTGGAGGTGACATGACTCTGTGCGACATGGAAGACGATGTGGATTACGGGATGGCACAGAAAGGATCAACTGTAAACTCCACTCCTGGAAAATCATTTACATCGCCGGCACCATCCGCTCCATCATTGCCAAGGATCTCGAGACCTAATCTAAATCAGAGAATTTCAAAGGAGCCTCTTGACATGAAAACTTGGCGGGAATTGAAAAGCGTTGTGATCGGAAATACTAGTTTTCATGACGGCTGGCAAGGGCAAGGTTTTATATTTGACCTTAAAATTCCATTTGGACTCGTTCAGAAAAAAGGAGGACCCTGTGGAGTATTGGCTGTGGTACAGTCTTTGCTAATTCGAAATATGCTTTTTGGATCTCCATTCAATGACTTGAATGAGAAAGGCGATGGCTACAAAGAAGACTTTCAGCAGTTTCTCTTAGAATTTGAAAATGAGAACTGGGCAGAGAGTATACGAAGGAATAGGGTGCAGTGTTTGATAGATGCAGTAGCTGAAATTCTTTGGACGTGTGCTCAGCAGCGACACAGAGATGAGGGAATAGCTTCATCCACAAAAGATTGTACCTCAATTATCATGCTAAGTGACTCTCGTATTCAGGCAGAAACAATTCATGTCAGTGGGCGATTAGAGCTGCAGCATTTTCTTGAAAATAGTATGCACCGATTTGATTGCATCGCTCTGGTGTATTCAGCAGTGCTCAGTCGTGGCATATCAGGGTAAACTGGCTATTAATTATAATTTATAAGATACCAGAAATGAAATACTAAAATTGCAAATCCAAAACATGATAAGCCTGTTTTATTAACAGAGTGAAAGATGACATGGACTTTGAAAACTGCTCTCTTGTTGGCCAGCATGGCTACTGCTCTCAGGAACTAATCAATCTGCTTTGTCTAGGAAGGGCGATTTCTAACACATTCAACGATGAGATTGAACTTGATGGGAAAGTCCTAAAAGGAATATCAAAGCAGTGCGATATCGGACTTCTCTCACTTTTCGAACACTACGATTCAATTAAAGTGGGCAGCTATTTAAAATGTCCCCGCTTTCCAGTGTGGATAGTATGTAGTGAAAGTCACTTTTCAGTATTATTCTCTTTCGAGCGTAAACTATGCAATGAAAATGATGGCTGCGAGGGAAATTTAGTAGTTCCCGGATTCGATCTATTTTACTATGATGGGTTGGCTCGCCAGGATAAAGTGATTCGTCTTTCTATAGGTGAGCAGCAAAAATTTAACACTCTCATCAGATGAAAGTAAATAGGTACAGAATAAAAAGATATTTACTATTAATTTTCATTCACTAGGCTCTTCGGAAAGTAAATCACTTAGCTCCGGATCGAGCAGATTTTCAAGGGAGACCGATGGCTATGGGAGACAGCATGAAAAACGGAACGAATCTAGCAAGGAAATGGCTGGTGACAGTGATTTAGTTCCCCCTTTGGAGAAATGCATCAGAACCAAGTGGAGCAAGGCACTGGTTGATTGGAACGATACTGAGCCGATACTTTAAAGGAATTTTTAAATCTCAAACACACATCAAGAGCCACAGTGTAGAAAACTCTTAGCACAAACACAGAACTTCACATCAAGCTATATATCCTTTCATTCTATTTTCTCTGCCTGCGTAGAAAATCTAAAATTACATTTTGCAACGAGGTACCTACAGTTCACGATGTACAAGGTCTAAGATGCTACTACAGTTGACTGCATTAAACCGGAATATTCTCAAGGCAATCAAATTTCCTCAACATAGTGAATTTAACCATGAACTTTAAACCGCCGAATTACGCATTTACTTGTTAGAAACAGTATCCAATATTTATACTGTAGGAATTACTCTTGGCTCCTACTCTTAGCCAAAGTTTGAAAAAAAATTCAAAGCAATTTAAGGGCCTAATGTTAAAAAAAAAGTATAATAAAGTTATTCTTCTTGTTTCATTGCATCTCAAAAAGCAAATCTATTCATTAGCTAAAGCTGTGTACCTAATTTAATTTTTCATTCAGCAATGCATCAATGGATAAACTGGACAGGTTATTTGTATGGATTCCTAGAATCATATCTGCCTTTGGATATGAAAAGTCAAAACAGTTTATTTTATGACAGCAATATTATTTTTTAAATAGCAGCTAAAGAAGCACATATTTGGCTCATCCAAGGTAAATGTTTACATTGACTTGGTCCTTTCCTTTCTTTCAATCAACAAAATTCTTTTTTTGCTGCGACTTGAACAAAGAAAGAGTGTGGGAGGATGGGTTGTTGATCCTCACTCTTTATGTTGAAAAAAGACGAAGTTTTTATAAACTAAAAGCTGTAAAAAAGTGCATCATATTTTCCTTCTTCTTTTTCCTTGAAAAGTAAAGGCGAGCCCACAGCCCACTAGCATTCCAATTTCCAATGCCTACTTTCTGTTTTCGGTGAAGTGTTTAAAAAATGTGCAGATGTCTGTTGAAAACTGAGATGACGCTAGAACGACCACACGGCTAGTCAATATTACCCAGCTAACTTTATTTACAGAATGATTGCACTGCATCTTCTTTTCCCTTTTTTTAAAACGCTACTTGGTTTACTCTTTTTTTTTATTTCTGTTTTTTATTTGGGTGCATTTACAACTGCACTTCCCTCCTAATATTATGACATGACTGACTTTAAGGGAAAGAAGAAGAATGAATTATATTTTCACATGACAAGACAAGGGCAGTAGTCTCATAAAAAGGGTGTTGAAGAAAATGCGCTGAAGAAGCAGATATTAATCACAAGCAAAAACCAGATGCGTACCAGTTTAGCTGATTCCAGAAGCAAGGAATTACGTCGAGTACACATGTCCCCATTGTACATGCGGCTGAAGTATGCTCGTCGTTACGCTACTTTTTAAATCATCCCAAACCCCAAAAAAATGATTTTTGTTGAAATCTCATTTCTCAAGCAGAGCGCACTTTCCTTAGTATTGGATAATGAAATCTGAGCAGTGCTTTTTATGCTTTCGGGTATTCCGCATCTGTACATTGTATGGACTGCAGGGTATGGGGTATTTAAAAAGGGATTTTATCCATTTTAGTCTGCGACTTATTATATGTTTGCCATGTATTTTGTGGTATTTAGCACACACATTTTGAAAAAAAAAATATGAAACTGAGATGATGACGAAAAAGAAGCTGTTAAAAATAAAGTGGAGCACTATTTTCCTTTTCTTGAGTACTTGATATCAGTTCTAGGCATTCATTGTACATCCTCTTGAGACGGGACGTCTTAATCTTTTTGACTCTTTCCCAGCACCAAAACCAACTTCATCATTTCATTTTTCTCTTTCACAATTATGCAATCATTATCTCCTCGTTCCCATTGCTTCTTTGTGAGTGACTAGTTACTATATAGGATTCACCTCCAACTGACAACAAGATAGGAGGAGTTGCAGAATACATAATACGTGCACTTTTATTTTTGGGATTGACGTAAAAAAGCAGTACTAATTTGTTTTCTTTCAACTGCGTTATGGTGCATCTAACTGGCTTCCGATGGTGAGGAGATCGGAGTGTGCAAATTTGAAAAAAAATATTCCGAGAAAATGTACTAAGTAGCAAGTCATTCATCGTTTCAGTGACCTTTGTAGCTGCCCGTGTTGATGAAGGATTCTTTTGTGCAAATATATCTGCTAATGGGAATGTCCACGGCCATTAGAAAGAGCTACAAAAGATAAGGAAAGAAAGCGAACCAGTTTTAAAGTTTTGCTCGAGAGGAAAGAACTCATCTTTCCTACACAATAAAGATACTCTGAACGGACAAGTCTTGCTTTTTGCTATTAAGGATGGGCAGCTTTATACAACTTATCGTAGCAGTTATTTTGACAGGAGCGCTGTTTAATTTTGTCCAGAGTGCACCTCAGCCTCAAAGAGGGTCCTCAGCTGGAGACTACTCAGTCACGTAAATCTATTAAGGAATTATTTATTGAGAATATATTGAAAGGCATATGAGTTGGGTTGGATACGGTTTCGGGGGAACTTGAGAAACTTGTTTTGTTATAGTCATTTAGATATTCGAGATGCAATTTTATCTCTGGTCTCTGTGCTTCGAGATCAAATGGACAAGTTGGAAAGGCATGAAGTTCGAGAAAGGCAACTAGGGGAGCAGTTGACTCGCTCATTGGCTTCGCTGGAGAAGAGGACGAGGGGAGAAGAGAAGAATATTGAAAGCATTGGAGCTTTCATATCCAGAATTGACGAGAAAGTTAAAAATACGCATGCCGTTTTAGAAAAGGTTTGAGTATGAATAATATTCTCTTGCGTTGTAGAAGGGTACGTTATAGGGTCCATAATGTAGCCAAAATATTTTACACTCTATTATAGCAAAATGATGATGAGAGGGCCGAGAATCAGAGAATAATTTCGGATCTTCAAGCTGTAAGAAGCTTACTGCAGAATGGCGGCGGATTCATGGACACTGTTCAGACTAATCTGGATGCAAAACTTACAACAATTACTGAAAAGGTATGGTTAATGTAAACTAAATGCAAATAGTATAAATTATGGTATAATTAATTATATGTAGCTATAATGGAAGCTTTTTCATCGCAGGTGAACATGTTGAAAGATGCGGGAGACAGAACCTCCGAAAAGTTTGATAGTTTGATGGAATTATGGAGACAAACTTCAATGGGTGGTGGTGGTGGAGCTGGAGGAGGAAATGGTGGTGGCTCTTACCTTAGCGACAGCATCTTATCCGAGTTGGCTGACATTAAAGAAACGCTTTCACGAACGCATGAGCTGGAAACTCAGATTCTGACTTTAAAATCTCCTGGAGGTGGTGGACATTCCGACTGGCAAGCAGAAGTTATAGAATCTATGGACTCTCAACGAAAGCAACTGGCTGTCCTTGAGGAGGAAATCGGAAAGGCTATGGGATTATTGGGAGATATGACCACTTCTGCTCAAAGTCTTACAGGCATGCACGCTTTTTGCTACTTTACCTTCATAGATAAAGGCTGCAAGTTGCAGTCGAATCGTGCAAATTTCTAAAATTGTTTAATTTGAATATGAAGGAGTTTTAACAACTTTGGAATCTGACACCCGCGCCGGATTTGAAACTCTTGACACTCAAGTTGCCCTTCTTCGGGAGAACGCCACTGGGGATATTGAGCGCAGATTGGGTAAAGTTCAGGATATACTGAAAAGCGGACAAAAGCATTTGGAGGAGAAGGTGCGCCAAGCTGAGAAAGCCGTTGAAGGCTTGCATGTTAAGATGGAGGCTGAATACGAACACTTAAGCGGTGAGCTTAAAGGATTGGCAAACGTAGAAAGTGTGCTTCTTGACACTGGCGATAGTGTTCTGGACACGAAACGGCGCTTGGAATATGGCGTGCAACAGATTATGGGTGAGATGAATCATCAACTGGCCACACACACCGCAAGCTTAAACGCATCTCTCCAGGCTCGATTTGACGGACTGGCCGACGCCGTCTTGGGCAACCAAAGCTTAACTCTGATGAACTTGACTGGCCGCATGGAGGAGGAAATTAGTCAAGTGTGGCGCCAAATTGGCATACTCTACCATCAAATGAGCAAGTCTGCCAGTTTGCTTGACGAAATCCACAGCCAAACCTCTAAATATGTCAATAACAGCCTAGATACGATGTCCTCAATGGACGGAAAAGTGGGACAAATCACCAACAGAATGGGAGAAGTTGATGACAACCTAAATTACCTGCTTGGGCGAATGTCCCTCGTCGTTCAGGAATTCAATCAGATAAAGTCGGGACTGGGAGATGCACTCACATCTTTACGGGATTCTTTCACGGAAATTTCCGAGTTTGAGAAAAAGCCTGAGACTGAGTCTGAAACTACTGCGAACAATGAAGATAACGCTGAAGATGAATAACCCAAGAGTAGTGGTAAATCGTTTTAAGCAGAAAATTTAGTACTTTTTTTAGCACTTCCATCTGCTAACTTATCTCAATATTATGATGTATCATGCCAATAAGTCATTATTCATATTTAGTACTTACTATTAGCTCTATTAATTTACTGTTTAAACATTCTATTATGGGATAGTGACAGTTTTGTTTATTGTTTTCATGCTGAGTTTAGCCAATTTGCAGAAAAATGTAAGGTGAGCCACGCTCAGAAAGGAATAGGCGGAGGCTGTGTAAATAAATATCTTTTTGGGAGGATAAGCTAAAGTTTAGTCACAAGTTCAGAATAGCGTGCCTACCTTTGTCCTTTGTCTTAGGTCAGCCAAGACCTACTTTTACTACGTATTAGTTGGGTGAACTTGAATGAACTCTATGTACACGTATGCATGATGTAAAAGCTTAAGCTAAAAAACTTTATATTTGTCGATTTCTGTTGAATCTTAATATACTGCATACTTCCAACAGAATAAAAAAACTTGAAATGTTGAATTTGTTCCAGCGATTTTTTGTGCATGCATGATCCATAATATAATATATTTATATATATTATTTTGGTCCACAATAGGATGACAAGGGTAATATTTATGTTCTTGGCATTTCTTCCTACAAATAATTTTGCCAATGTCAACTCAAGCAAAGATAAACATGAAAAGCGGTGAAATGAAAGATAGCCTAAGTAATGCTATGGCTAATTGACATTTTGACTCTTGAAAGCTCTTTTCACTTTTGTATAGTTGGACTTTTACCCAAATCCTGTCAGTAAATGGAGATGCCAGTTTTACCTTTCAGTACTTACATAGAATAATTTTCTATGTTTAAATAAGCATACATACTTACTTCGGTGGCTCATTTTGATATTAGATAAAAGCGATAGAACAAAAACATCCAAAAGTTTAAAACACTAAAAATAAACCGCTGAGTAATATGTTCCGAACGGGTTTATAATTGCAGAACCAAATTTTACTTAAGAAATGGCTGACTAGTGACTTGACTACCTCCTTAAAATGTCAAAATCTCTCACTTTACCCCACCAGCTTAAGATCATAATATTGCTCTCCTCTCTCCTGCTATGATGCTCTTTTGTAAAACTTTGTCATTTCTCCGTAGTGTAAACAAAGTTTGTGTTTACTCGCAAGTCGCCGATTCCTCCGTTCTTTTGCCCACATTCGTACTTGATACTCCTTTGCATTNTGATGCTCTTTTGTAAAACTTTGTCATTTCTCCGTAGTGTAAACAAAGTTTGTGTTTACTCGCAAGTCGCCGATTCCTCCGTTCTTTTGCCCACATTCGTACTTGATACTCCTTTGCATTAATGCGCTTTTGACTTTTCCGTCCAAATTTTGATGTTTTGTACCTAAAATTATGAGTTCGCCAACTTGTGTGGCAGCAAACAATATGATTTATAGCGTACAAATACAGAACAAAAGGGCAAATAGTACAAACGCTAATGCTAAATATGTAATACTACGTTGTAACGCTGTTGCTGTTGATTACTAAGAAAAGTCGCCGTTCGTTGCGCAAAAATTTAATAACCTCCTCTCATGTTTTTCAGTTTTTCCCAATTCCCAATACATATTTATCGTTACGAGAAACGAAGAACGTTTTCGGTATATAAAGCGAGCAAAAAGGCAGGTGCAGCAGTCAGTCAAAATACTTAAATTGAGAGAGACGAAAGCAAGTGTTTTTCAAAGTTTTGCTAATAATTCAAGTTAATTACCGAAGAAAAGTACCACCAAGATCGTTTTGTAAACATGGTAAGCAATTAATTTTAATTTATTTTTTTACCACTCTGTAAAGTCTCGCCATAACGGATGCTGATCTGACTCTTTCTCAATTTGTGTAGGAGTTCAAAGTGCGCAAAGAATCACAGTCTGGTAGGTTTTTAATACTTAAATCCGTCGACATTCTAATCCATTGTCTGGAAAACATGGTTTTAATCTCCTAAGTAATTGCTTCCAACAGTTCTTGACAAGACCTTTGAGACCTACGAGAAGCAAGGAGTAGTCAGAGGCTACCAAATTGCAAGCATGCTCCGGACAATAAGCCCTGAACTCCCAATTGCAGAAAAAGAATTGGAAAAGGTGCTGAACACAAACGATCCCCAGAACACAGGAAAGTTTGATCTTGAGACTTTCAACAAAGTAGCCATACACTTCCTCGTCAAAATGGCGAAACAGGAGCATGACGAATTTGCGTATAAGAAAGACATTTCCGTGCATGATTTTGCTTAGTCATCTGCTCAGTAATTTGTGGATTTTGTCACGAAATGAAATTCTTTGGAACAATTTGGACCTACAACACTTCATAATAGATTGTCAATATGTACTTGTACTTTATAAATAATAATATATATTTTCAAACAAAATTTTTTCATTCGCATTTTTCTTGATATTTTTTTCGCATCGGCGTCTCTGAATGATTTCATTTCTAAGCTTAAACTAGCAGCCACTCTATCTAAGTCGTAAAAATGGTTGTACAAAATACGTTTTGCTAAGTGCTACTATCACTTCAACTACCTTGTCCTGTTTATTAGAAATGTTTAACAGTAATTTAACGAAAAAGCGGCATTTCTTTCAGATTGTTTTCGATAGGAATAGGATTGCGTAATGGGCTAATTGAAACAGAATGCATAACGCACCCCAGCACTGGCATACTCTCATCATAACCATTTCTGACAGAAATAAAAAAGGATTAAGGTGGGCACGATTCTCCAGCTGTATTCACTGAATGGATATCTTCAAATCTACTCAAAAGTGGGTAGGCTGATTAAATGAGAATAAAAGGGAAATTTTGAAGGGAGCCGTCCGATGTGATGAGTGAATGGACAAGGAGCGTCTGGAAAAGGGTAGCTGGCAGACTGTATGGCTGAGAGTGCCTTGAAAAGCCTCTTCATTGCTACTTCTGGCTGGCATCAGCGAGCACAAAAGCGATATTAATGAATACTGAATGGATTATTTTGAGATGTGTAGTGGTAGGTGAGTACATTGAAACATGTAACAAGTTTAAAATTGAAGGGACAGGATGAGCAAACATAGGCCTTTTGAACACTTTAGTCGCAATAGAATTTCCACTTTTTTATGTAAGCATCATGGATAAAGTTGTTTGAGAATTTATTCTGTAAAAATCATCACTTTAGATCCGCCACAAAATTATTTAAATTTTAGGTTGCATGAGCCTCCCTATTTGCTCTCCTTTCAAAGTTTACAGTGAAAATTGCTCGTGTAAAATTAGCAGTTAGCACGCTAGATTTTTTTACATTTTGTACGAAACCCGTTCGGAACCGCAGTGGGTAAACTGGAGCAAAGGAAAAGGTTAATTTGGATAATTTTTCTGTAAACAGAAACATGAATAAAAACTGCTTCAGGGCATATTGTGGAGAATTGTTACAGCAGAGGAAGAAAAAAGTATGAATGGAGTTCGCTACATATTTTTTTATGAATGTGCACAATGCCAAAGCTAAAAGCGGTGCGGTGGTGACATGTTCAAGTAGCAATTAAAAAGTGGTGATGAGGGTGCGTAGCATTGTCACCGTGTGAGGGTAGAGTTTGCGCCTTGTAATTACATGACCGACACATTCATCACCAAATAAAATGATAAAGTCTTCATAATTCATTGTATTTTGATGATTTTGAGTCACGAAAGGAAGAGGGGACAGCTACGGTCTCTGTCGCTGGATGCCGACGGAACGGATGTTCTCTTTCTCATATACATCCTGATCCGAGCAACTAGCTATTAGTTCGACGACAATAGAATCAATGGGCTTCCTTCAAGTATGAATACTATTAGAATTTTTTATGTTTACATCATACTCGTAAAATGTTTGAATGCTCTTCTATAAAAAGTGATTACAATGACAGGCTGAAAGGTGTGAACATGATCGTGAGTGCACATCATTTTCAAAATTTCGAGGATTCGGCATCCTACGCAAAAATTGTTTAAGTTTCAAGGATACATACATACAAGCTATCAAATTTCTACAATTCAGGCACAATTACGGCCCGTATAAACTTATGATTTTGATTTAAGTTTTTGGAATACCTAACTGGAATTCCTTTTTGGAATTGAATAATTGAAAACTACAGCATATTGTAGAGTGGATTTAAAATGTATGAATAAATCTGCAGTATTGAGCATGGGCGTAGGTAAAAAACTTTTTATTTTTAGTGGCAATGTTTCTGACTGGAATGCTTACTTGTTTTTATTATTAAAGCTCTGATAATTTTTAACGAATTGCTTTCTTTCATTGCATAAACTACCATAATATCTATAAAAATTGTTCATTATCAGCAAAGTGTATAGTACAGGAATGTAATTGCTTAATGAATGAATTGCATGATAGTAATTAAGTATTATTAAAAATCTCGTACTTATAGAAAATTGTTAATAGCTATACCTATGCCTATAGTAGTGCTTCCCATGAATTTACAAAAATTAATACAGACATCGACTGCCCCGATTAAACATCACACTCTGCTGGGGGTATGCTTTCATCTGCTAAACACTCTTTGACCTTTCGAATCTGCTTAGTACTTCCGCTGTCTGCATCCGTCAAGTTCTGCTTTGCTAGTTTGGTGCTAGTTGAATATGCTAACTTTTTAGGTGATGGAGAACAGGTACGTAAGCACTTACATCTGGAGGAGGCATTATTAGACTGTCCACTCCCACTTTTCTGGGGACTTGTAGTTGACTCAATAACGGGGGAGCACTCTGCGTCCCCTCTGCTGACATTGTTGTTATCAGATGAGGGCTGCTGATAGTGATGTGAGGACGTACAAGTATTTCCGCCATGGTTTGAGCTGGAAGGTTGCTCAACAATGCCACGCTTACTACTTCCGTGAGAACTTCCTCCGGAAAATTCATCGAAATCATCGCTATCTTCATTCCCTTCCTTCTCTGATTTTCCCTTGCTGGCCAAATCAACTTTTTCTTCTTTAATCGGCGGTTGCCATTTTGATGGAGAATGGAGGCTGTTCGACACCTTTTTCGTTTTCACTGCGGCGTTTAATTCCTTTGGAGTGCTCTTTGGTAGGGCTCCTAGTTACTACTTCCGGTGATAGCTCCTTACTTTTGCTCTCCGTTCTATGATGGATTTTACGTGGCGTTTCCAATTGGTGAAAGGAATCGCTATTCTGCACATTTTGAAATTGTGGCCATGCAGAGTTATGCAAACTCGAATTATTAGTTGCTCTTCCGCCAAGTTCGGTAATATTGCTGTTGAGACTGCGAAAGTAGGACAGTGGGTCCACTACCGACGGTGTAAGGTGGTGAGTGGTAGATTGCGGAATTAAAGTGGAGCCCATAAAATTCCAAAGAAGTGACGACGGAGGAGCATGTGTGCTGTTAAGTAAACTTCCAGGGATGTTTGCTACTCCAGGGAACCGAGGTATGTTTGCATTTCTCGATATGTTAAGATACATGGAAGAGAGATCCGGTTGCAGCATTAATCTCCCATGGTCCATTACAATGTTGGAGTATGGGGGCAATGTGAGACCGGTAGCCGTAGAATGGCTTTCCGGCAGCCTTCCTCCAATATTTGCGTCAACTGAAGAATCACTTTTGTCAGCGGCACTCCTTCCATCTTTCCTGGATTTACTTATTAAGGAGTCTACAAGAAATGAG
>JAHZND010001479.1:0-13544 GCA_027744115.1 Acrocyrtus sp. NNG-2020 | reverse complement strand
AGCCTCAGTTCGATCTGTTGCTGTTACGTTCACAGCAAGCAATATATGTGCCAAATTCCAAAAACCGATGAGTAGCACAATTTTGTGCAGGGCAGCCCATCTCTCATTATTATTAGGTTAGCAGAAAATGCATACTGCCATTGTGAGATGGACTGCCCTACTCTCGTGTCGACTTGCGCTGCTCTCTCTCTCTCTCTCTCGTCGTTGTTGTGTGTGTGTGCTGCTTTTGTTCGCTGCTCCGTGCTGTTCTTTCTGCTCAGAGTTAGTTATTAGCTGTTTAGAAAATTGCGATTGAAAGGTGGTGGATTTGAAATGAGTAAGCGACCAGCTGATAATGAAGTGGCTTCAACCTCCTCATCCTCCTTCAAGAAGAGGGAATCAGCCGTTACAGTTGCGATTCAAGCTGCCAAACCTGCCGTTACAATTCGCTCCATTTACGATTCTCTATCGTGTTTCGGTGAGTGTGTAAACTTTGATAAATTGCCAATACTTTTAATGTGTTTATTTCATATTATTATTTACTGTAAAACCGCTGTTTTTTCTATTGCTGTAGATTTACCGACCAGTGGAAAGGATGCAAAGTTGAAGCTGAGCGCTGAGGAGTTGAGTGGGATATTGGGAGGGAAAATTGTTGGGAAAACGATCGATAACTACTACTTCCATATCTGCAACAAAATGTTTAGTGTTCGGAATATTGCGGCGGGTCGCATTACATTTCTGTGTGTACATTCGGATTGCTTCAGTCGACCTATTGCTGGAAAGTTTGCTTGTTCCGCTCACGAGTCATCCGTCTGGTCTGCAAAGTGGGGTGGTGGTGGTCCAGTTCAAGAAGAGCCCAGTGTTCCGGTAGTACAAGTGGCGGCGCCGCCACCACCGCCGCCGCCAGTAGAAGATGACGAATGGGGCGCATGTCTCTCTAGAATTGGACTATCTAACACTCCATGGAAATTACCTGCAGGTGACGCCACTCTAGAAGGAGATGCTATAGACAGCGATGATGATAAAAGTGTAATTTCTAAAACAGATTCTGATCAAATGGATGTCATTTCTGATTTTGAAGATGTAGTAGAGGAGGGTATGTTCGATTAGTCTACAAGAAAATAAAGAGATTTTTAATTTTACATTTTTCATTGCTCTGCTTTAATTTTACATTTCTCATTGCTCTGCTTTAATTTTACATTTTTCATATTATTAATTTGGGATAGTTTTAAGAGTGTATTACAGAGAATTTTGATCAAGTTGTAATTAAAGTTGAATTGTAGTTGAATTAGTTAGAATTAATCAAAAGTCACATTGAAAAATATGGAATTGAGAATTGAGGAAGAGAAGTAGTAGGGGGGAAGAGTATGGAGCCGGAGAGAGGTTGAGCATTTACTGTTCATCAACTGACATTGCAGAGAATTGAGAGTTGCCGCTTATGTTACTCTGTCCACATTCGTCCACTTCCATTGCTTCGTTGTTATATTCTTCCTCTTCAAAGTCAACGCGGCCATGTTTGCAGTCATTTGTATCACCCCAGCAGCACTCCAATGATGCACACATCGGACGACCCGTACGGAAGCTATCCAGAGTGAGTGAATCCTGGACATACGGATATGTTAGAGTAGTCGGCACGGGGATGTCCACCTCTCCAAATAGTTCATATAACGCATGACGCTCTCGAGGAGGAATGTCGATATTGGCCAAGTTTCCAAAAGTGTCAGGGTATAGGGCGGGGTGAACTGGGATCGCTTCCTCATGGAAGTCAAACAGGGCAGTTTCGAAATGTGTTACAGTGTCGTGGTTTACAGAGAATGGAAGCTCCCTTCGATAGTTGGAGTATTCGGTATAGGCCTCCACAGTTTCAAACTTGTCTTCTCGCGGGTCAATTGGGATCTTTATCTGGCAGCTCTCGTCCTCGATAGGTGTAAACGGTATAGAGTCCGCATCTGCGATGGCAAGTTCCGCTATTGTTTTCCCAGTACTCGCAGCCAGATCACACATTATACTTTGCAAATAATATTTTATGAACGCCATCCTTTGGTGCGGTTCCTTTAAAAAACTTGAAAATCATTGCCGGGAATCTGAAAATAAACGAGATGATTAGTTTTGCATTTCTCTGACAGTGCATTCTGGTAAAATTCAACTAGCATGGAATGTAGGGAATAGTATGTTTCATGTGATGAGAATCGCATTTTTTTGACAAGTATAATTTTTTTGCATTTCAACAGAGATGAAATTTTTTTTTGCATTTTTATCAACATGAATTTTTTTTGCATTTTTATTCTACATGAATTTTTTTTGCGTTTCAACAGAGACTAAATTTTTTTTTTGCATTTTTATCAACATGAATTTTTTTTTGCATTTTATTAGAGATGATGTGTTTTTTTGCATTTCTATTCTACACGAAATTTTTGCGTTTTATCAGAGAAAATGTGTTTTTTTGCAGTTTAATATAGCTGATGTTTTTTTTGCATTTTATCGGAGATGATGTGTTTTTTTTTGCATTTTAATATAGATGATGCTTTTTTGCATTTTAATATAGCTGATGTTTTTTTTTAATTTTTTTTTTGCATTTTTATTCTACACGAAATTTTTGCATTTTATTAGAGATGATGTGTTTTTTTGCATTTCTATTCCACACGAAATTTTTGCGTTTTATCAGAGAAAATGTGTTTTTTTGCAGTTTAATATAGCTGATGTTTTTTTTTTGCATTTTATCGGAGATGATGTGTTTTTTTTGCATTTTAATATAGATGATGCTTTTTTGCATTTTAATATAGCTGATGTTTTTTTTTGCATTTTAATATAGCTGATGTTTTTTTGCATTTTAATATAGCTGATGTTTTTTTGCATTTTAGTATAGATGATGTTTTTTTTGCATTTTAGAATAGATGATGTTTTTTTTTTCATTTTTAGAGTGGTTGTTAAAGTAGATTAGTAATGTGACATACCTCATTAATTGTAGCAACTTGTGCTGCACAATCCCATCACGTTTGAGCGCTTGTTCCTGAGTGAGCGCCGGGTGGCGCCATCTATTACCTTTCTTGTCTGCATCCTCTAGTGCTCTTCGAGCGTCGTCCACTCGCTTATTATCTTCATTTTCTGGTCTTCGTGCCCTTATGAACGACGAATCATACCGTTGAAAATGAGCCACATCTGCGTTGATAAGCATCCCAAACTCGATCATCACTCCAGGCTGGCACAGGAACACTGTCTGGTCTTTTGCCTTTTCTAATCGTCTTGCGAGGTCAAACCTTGGGTCCATTGAAGCAATCGTCCGCAAGTGAGTATAATAGAATATACTGAATCCATCTCGAACAAACTCAGCAGCTCTGTAGAGGAAGCGGCGAAAATAGGCTTCTCTGTACGTCACCTTCAGATATGGCCTGTAGCTAATCTCAAAGTAGTGCTTCAGGTTAAAGGCGTTGTTGTGTCGCTGAGAGAGAAATATAATATTAGTCTTTAATTGAAACATTAGTTTGTATCGGTTATATTATAAAACGCTAACCCAAATGCATGTAATGCTGCTTATGGTTGTCACACAGAGGGGTGATACTTCAACACGGTGTCTGACTCTCACGTGTACAGAGTTGAGCATCTCTTGGAAGTGGGCAAGGGAGAGTGGGCCAAGCGGGTTTGCTGTGATCGGAAGACTTGGGTTTGTTTGCTTGGCTGCACTGGACAGTGCAGTGTGTAGTGCCTGTGGATTGGCATAATTTCCTGCCTTCACCAGTGCGTCTTTTAATGGAGCAATGTGTCCGAATCTTATCTATGGGTGAAAGAGTCAGGTTTAGAAGGGAAAAAGTCTCAAGTATGCAGAATTAAGTAACAATTACTTACAGGGAAAGCCTCCAGCTTATGAGCCTCGCCAATATTGAAGTAAATGCTAAGGGAGAGTGTGTCGAAATCCACAGGAAGTAACTGAAGATGAGCAGCTAGTTGCTCCTTTGTCTTTATGACCGATGCGTTCATCTTGACCATATCGGCGCGCTTCTTGCCCATCTTAAAGAGAGATTCAAGGAAAGGGGAAAAGATGGGGTAGGTCAGCAGTCTGTACATGTTGAAACGTCCCTTGGCAGCCTCAACGCATCCCATGAGTCTGATGCAGCAGTTTATATCCTTTTTCATTGTCTCTCAGATGTAATGCTGAAGTGGGATGAGGGGAAGATTGTTTGCAAAGTCCTTGAGTGACATGATGACAAGCTTAGGGCATGTGTATGATACGTGGGTTGCGATGAGAGTGGCTTGTATATCACGAGAAATGATGGCTTCATCGAATGGCAGGACCACGTCCGAGCTATACAGGATATGACGCTTATATGCAAAAACATATTTCCCCTTTACAACTAACCCGCTAAGCTGAATTGTCTCAAGGTCCGCAATTTTCCTGTTGCTGTCTTGTCTGTTCAGGGGGAGCTTATAAGAACTAGAATAGCTGCACTGGTTGTTGTACTTTGCGAGGTCTGCTAGGTACCGCTGAGCCACCATTGAAAATGCTGCTCCTGCATCCGTTATTCCTGAGATGATAATTGGAAGTTTCTTGTTTCCACCTAGTTCCTTATGCATCCGGAACGACTGGATCTGCTTCATCTTCTCCCCAATGACAGAGTAGTCTGGATTGGCGACCCACAGAGGAAAATCTTTGATCTTTAGCCAGAATTCCTTAGCTTTATACAAAGCACATGTCTCGTTCATTGCTGCCAAATAAATGTCAACCAAGCCAGTTTTCCTCACCTGCAAAAACAAATGTATTTTTAGTTGATGCATTTTTCACTTCAATTAAAAGATGTGCTTACATTTGAGTTTGTGTCATCAACTACAACTGATATGACAAATGTGTCCGGTTTTGTATTAACTGGACAGCGCCATTCTGTGTTCAAAAGAGAGGGTTCTGAGATGTCCGTTTGGGCTCGCTTCAAGACTTCGTCGGTCAACAGATGGTCGCAGTTTTCGATCATGTCTTCAATAATTCCGAATCTCAGCAACCTGTTGAAGACTTGGAGCATGGGTCGATACATGCGCTGCACTATTGGCGATTTAACTGCTTCATCTGATAGACTGATATCAAGTGACATCAATAGTTCCTTTACAGCTGCTATTCCAACTTGGTCCGAGTCCATGTCAAGTTCAACGAGAAGATCATGGCTACCGTCTTTGATGGCTTGCTGGACAGCGGCTAATATAGATGGATATAGTACCTTTCCGTAGTTCATTCTTCCAAACTCGAACGTTCTGGAATGAATAATGATTTTGTTTTAATGCGACTGAGCTACATGAGTGGAGTTGTTATAAAGACTACCTTATATACTCCTGTGGAAGAGTTTCTGGCATATTTCCGTGGTCGAATGGTAGTAGTTGCTCTTGAAACCGATGCACCGTTGATGCTCCAAGCGGAAGAGGATTGTCCAGTGTTACTACATTTGTTGGGTAGTAGTTACCGAGATCCACCTCGCTCGTATTAAAAACCCCTTCATATATGTTCTCTGTCTGTGCTCTTCTAGATGTTCTTCTTCTAAGCGACACCTCCACACTGGCTCTCAGTCTGTTGAACATGATGGTAGTGGAGCGGATCGAGTGTGCGAGAATGCGTCCGAGCGCCTCACCGACAAGTCCATACTTTTCATCCACGCTCAGTTTCCAGACTTCTTTGCACAATGCGGGATGGTCATCTTCATATGCCTCGCTGAAATTGCTAAAGATCTTGTCCATGTCGAGGAGGGTTGATTCAGGGGCGGGTGTCAAAGATATTCCCTGGATGGCACAGTCTATCGTATCAAGCCGACCCAGAGATTGTTTCCTTAGAAGAGTCTCCATCATGTTCACATAGGTGAGGGTAGTTGGTTGAATGAACGGGGCAAGGTGGTTTGAGAGGAATTCTCGAAGATGGAGTTCCAAAAGACATATCTGTGCTTTAGTGTTCGCCCGCTCCATCAGAAACGAGATATCCCCTTGGCTGATCATTGGAGATGTCAGGATTGGGTTTGCGACGAGCAATTGTTCAGAGTGGATGGAGACGAGTCTTTGTTTGAGGAACTATGAAAGCAAAAAATGAATGTTAATGGAAAAGTGGAATGGTTGGAGGAGGAGGAGGAGTAACACGGGGTTAACCTTTTGATGTTGATAGTTCTCAATTGTCGTATTGAGCCGATATAAGTGATGCTCCGCGTATCGAAGGACGTTCTTGCGTCCGTTGTCTCTATTGCTCACAGCAATCCGATTCATAGCGTGGAACATGTTCAGATGGCCAGTCATGACTTCAACTAAAAAGTTTTCAATCTCACCAACGACGGGAATCTTCACCTGGTCCGCACGGAAGGAGAGCTGGGCGACATACTGGGCGAGTGGTCGAAGGGAGCCTCCATCCGATTGTGCAATCAGCTGCAACGCGAGTGCATGACACTCTGCTGACTCGTCGAGTGGTGACCCTGCATAAGACACGTTGATCCTGTCTGCAACTTCGTCTGCAGGAGGGACTTCAATTGAATAAGCTCTATAATTCAAACAACAGTTAGTCAAAGGACAGTTAGTTAGTAAACTGGAATAGTTGAAATAGGACAGACTTACGCTTCCATTTTTGATTGGGCAAAATAATAGACTGACGCTACAGGGGGTAATTAGAGAGAGAGTGAAAGAGTGGATGAGTGGATATGAGTAAGGGATTGGTTATTGGTTGCACTTTGAACTGGGTTGGGTTGGGGGGGTGGGATGGTTGAGATATGGCAATATCACAGTGTATAGTGAGAAATGTAAACACGGAGAAATTGTAGAATTTTTTCCTTGCCTGTACAATTTTTTTTTGGATGGAAATGCTTTGCAAGAGGCGGTTGCACCCACTGTTTCCACGGCACCACTCATTCGTTACTCGATTGAAAAAAATAACTTTTTTTGCATTTCATGTGCTTATGAAATGCAAAAAAGTTGTTCATTTTTTTGCATTACATACAGTTTGAAATGCAAAAAAAATTGTCAAATGGAGTTATGCAAATTGAATGAGAAAAGCTTTTCAACTTTTCACACTTTTCCAAACACTCACTCTCTCATTTTCGTCAGTTAGTGGAGAAACGGACATGCTCTCCCCCTTTCTGTTCAGTCAGAGTTTGCACTTTCAGTAGCTCGCATCGATTTGTCAGTTCTTTTCATGTGTTTGTATCTTAATTGCGTTTGAGTTAAACTGGTGAATTAATAAAATAATTAATAGCTTTCCAAATAGCTATCATCTAAACATTTATAGTTTATTTCGCGTTATGAGTGATGTGGTGAAGGCAAGTGAGCAACAAAGTGACGAGTGGGAGGAGTTTACACAGGAGCAATTGGACTGGTTCGAAAAAGTTGACAGAGAAAACAGAGTGGTTGGGGAGGATAAGGTAGAAGAGGAGGAGGAGGATAATAAAGAGGTGAAAGAGGAGGAGGAACAGGGAGGTTGTGAAGGGGCCGCTGGTGGTGGTGGAGAGAAGCGTTCGATCGACGGAGAAGTAAAGTCACAGGGGAGTTTTCATTTCTCGCAACTTACGTTAGAAGAACAACAGGATAGGATTTTTTCACAGGATTGGAGTCGCCTGAGCCAGCTGACCTTGAGTCCTGACGGCCCGCAGCCTTGGTTGCCTGACGCCTATTACCCGTATATGGTCCCAAAAGAAGAGACAAAAGAGGAGCAAGAAGAACGACTTCGACTAGTGGGAGACGTCGATTAGAGGTGAATGCCATATTATCTCATCTCGATGCTTATTCTTTTATTTTTACAATTTCAATTATTTCCACATATACTCTGCTATCGCATAACCCTAATTTTTCAATTATTGTCAGATGGACAAAGAAAAGACGGTCGAGTTTGTGGACGAGCTGAGTGATGGGCGATACAAAGATGATTTTGCCCTATTACTCTCGCTAGATGATGACTGGATGGAAGGGGACGAGGAGGAGAGAAAAGGCGAGGTCGATGGAATGGAAGAAGGAGATGGTGCTGAAAAGAATGAGGACGGAGGTGGTAGAGTCAACGAAGAGAAAAAGGAAGTGTCTGATAAGGAGGATGCTGCTGAGAAAAATGAAGAACAAATGGATGAAGAAGGGGTTCTATCTGGTGCGACTGATGACAGTTGGGGAGCACTTCCATCGGCTGCTGAACTTGACGCTGTTTTTAAAGGAATTGAAGACATGATGTAAGGTTCGTATATTTTAGTTCACACATACCATCTAAAATATGAGCTAGTTAGTTATGACTTTTCTTAATTATAGGTGAGCCAGAAACGCGTCCACTCTCTACCCTTTCAACATTTGACATTTAATTTTCATTTTAATAATTACAATTTATTACTGATATATTATTTGAAAATTTTTTCTGTGACAATATTACTCATCATTCCCATTTTATCATTAAGAGTTGTTTTTGAAATTACTAGTTGGAATTGTAAAATTAATAATATTAAATGTGAAATTATTTTATACTTGTGGGAGGCTTATTTGAAAAACACACATGTAAATGTAAAATGCTTTGAGTAAATAAAGAAAATAAGAAATGTAAAAGCAAACGCAAATCACTTCATCTAAACTAGTAATAGACTAAACTGAGCGTGTAAAATTAAGATTGTAGCTAGAAATTATGCGTTATTCTGACATAAAAGAATACATTCCACATAGATTACCTCAACCTCAACTACCCATCATAAGATCATCGAAATAAAATTAAAAGTAGTAAAATGATTTACATGTAAATTTACAAATATTGACACATATTACTTTAAAAACACGCAACAAACAACAGTTTTCTTGTTGGCGATAATCTGGGTAGAAAAAAATATTACTATAAATTATTTCATATTGATGGAGTTTCGAGTGGATGGAGCTCTAGAGCCGACTCTTCGGGCACGCGGCGCGACTGGAAAGACGATGGAAACTGAAAAGCCATGAGAAGGGTGAGGATAATGGCGCTGCATACCCCCTGGGCCCCAATTCATGCCCTGTACATTGTCATACGGCACCTCAATAGCTAGTTTTTGCTCAATCTGCTGATCCTGATATATTCTCCCAAACAGGCGATCATCTGCAGAAAAGATACAAATCAGTCATAGAATGTCGCGCATATATCATAATAAAAAGTAGGTTGGATGCGATTTACAGTCTCGTTCGAGTAAGCCTCGCTTTGGAAATATTTCCAGATCAACTCCCATGAATATTTTTTGTCCACTCATCACTCTGGTTGCGCAGTCATCCCTGAAATATAATTGGAGTTAGCTATGGCGGACACTGTAGTTATAAATAGTTATAATAGTTAGTTAGATATGTATGTGTAAATGCCACCTGAGAAAAGTCACTGCCCAAAAGCGATACTTGACGTCGCTCATAATGTCGGTGATTATGCCAAATGTCGCTATCCATTTGATGAATGCGTAGTTGAATCTACCACTGGTCTCGAAATTCGTCGATGCCAAGTTGATTAGTGCGTTAGTGTGGCGGGGGGTGATAATGAATGTTGAGGGTTCGTTTGGCCAGATTGCTCGAAAAGGCGGTAGCATCCGATAGGCTTGGGCCAGATGACCGTTTGTTGACAAGTGTGCTAGCCATCCGTCATAGCTTTTCATCGAGGGCCTATTGTTGCAGTGCATACACTTGTACATTTTCCTGGAGCAAGGACGAAGAGAACTAATTATGTATAACTCTGAAATTATCACAGCTATCACTTTTGTCACATACAATCGAATGTCTTTTTCTATTGTACAGCTGCTGCCTCTACTCTGCTATCTGACTGAAAATGACAATAGATAAGATTAGTTGTGGTTTCAAATATGGGATTGATGTGCTGGGGCAAGTTGAGACAAAATGCACGTACTCACTGATACACAAAATCACTTGCGTCCGATGCAAAATCAAATGCTGGCTGATGCGGATGTGGTGGTAGAAAAGTGCGATGAGTACTGTTGTTGCCAGCCAAACCTTTCTGTTGTGGAGCCTTATCTTCAGAAGGGGATGACGAGGAAGAGGATGACGATCTGAAGAGTGGAGGGGTTTGTTCTAACGTGTTTTTCCTTGGCACTGGTTGTTGTCCTACTTTAGCCACCTTAGAAGACGGTACTGTGTTGTTGCTGGTTGAGGGTAGTTTTCTCTTTGTTTTTGTGCTCACACTCTCACTAATTGTACGTAAAAACTCGGAAATGGGGAGGGGACGGTGGCGCATGCACTCCGGAACTGGTGAGCCCAAACCCATACTTTCACTTTCACTCCACTTTTCTAGAGTGCTCTGAAAACTTTAGAATTATTGTTATTGCTAGTTGAGGAGAAGTGAATTTAGAATTATCCTCTCTTTCTCACCAGGGCAAGTTGAGAACAGTGGAATGAGCTTCGATGTACTCGTGCGTAACATCACGCGTTATCTGGTCAGTGAACTGAGGGGACTGAGAGCATCCGACTACTCGACTGACCTGTTAGCCGTCTCGTTGCAGGAAGCTGAACTGGCTGCCAAAAAGGGGAAAAAGCACGAATTGGATAGCGTTGGACGTATTGCAACTTTCACCGACGGCGTCCAATGGACCAGTGTTCCGACGCCATTTGTCGTATGCTCGATACTCCACATCCGAGACGAGCGATTGTTGGTGGAAAAAGTGTGTGATGTCTTCAAAGGAATTGCAATCAGTGTGGACGCAATGAGAGAGCCACTAGGGAATCCCATTCTTTTTGTGACTAGATTCAGAAAAGGAAGTGATGCTGTGGTCGCGAAACTACATGGGAAACTGCTGCAGTTCTCATCCACACTCTTGCGTAAGCAAAACCTATTATCGCATCCGCTTCCCTTCAACACTCGTAATTTTTTTAATATCTTCATCACAGGTATTCTAGCGAGCAGGAATGAGTGGCCATCTGCTGCATTCGACACAGCAATTGAGCTAATCTGCAAGAGGGACGGATGTGATTGTTCGAGTGAACTTGGAGAACTGAGCGGAGATGGATGCATTCCGTTTATTCGACTCGAACATGTTGGATACTCTCGTTGGACCCTGGCACAGGTAGGCCAGTCAGAGACTATACTTCATTCGCTACCATCTGTTCAGTGTGTCCGCGACAAGATCAGTTCTGCTGATAATGCACTATTCAGCCGTTACGCGCTCCCTCCAGAGCTACTGTGTATGAATTGTCTGTCAGATGCTGATAGTAGATCCCAAGTTGGACTCATTGGCAGACGACTGACAGAAAGTGAATCGAGACGATGCAGAGAATGCAAGGGTATCGCGGACTATTTTGTAAGTCTTTTGTAAAAATATGAAATAAAGATAAAAGTTTAGTTGAATCACAGAGTACAAGTTTTATTGACACACACTGAAAAATTTAATTACATAGAGTATTCGCTCATAGCTCAGCGGACTCGTCCGTGTCCGTTTCGTGCTCGAGTGGGTCTTTTAAAATAGACCTCCACTCTCTCATTCCTCTGCCACAAAGGATAGTCCACACGCGCTTGAATAGCTTCATCTCTGCTTCCAGCTCCATCATATTGGTTCTGCACTGGCGACCGACATAGATTGATGGCACATTTGATTTGACACGAGTAGCACCGCCATGACCCATCTCTTCACTCTGGACCATGAACTCAAATAGAACGAAGGAAGAGTGGGTGGAGGACAGGTATGCTTTCCGTTCGGGTGGGCGGACGACCAGCAGTGAGTTTTCGTCTAGCATTCTGAACGGGATGGCGACTGCATGTTCATTTGCATTGATTCGCTGGAAGATGTGCAATCCGAGTTCAATTGCCTTGAGGAGTCGTTCGGAATGGGTGAGTGAGTAGAATGAGAGTGCGATTGGGCCGGCCACTATCGCATTGTCCGTCTGAATCCGCTCGTCTACGAGCCTACACCAGTGTTCGATCAGTGCATCCGGAACAGCTTGCAACACGCTCTTGATGCCATGATGACAGCGGACGGGACACAGTTGATATCCGTCTCTGATGGCTATTGCTTCTGCTGGCTCGAACGGCAGAAAGTTTGCAGAGTGTGCGGCTGTACGTCCGGCGGATTGTACAGTGTGGTAGCTGAATGGATTTACGATGACGAGGTCGGTGGGGTGTTGGAAATGGAGGACGACGATTATGTCACTGTCCTTGAAGAATGCCGGCGAGAGGAAAAAGTCTTTTCCCCTGAGTTTCTGAGCGCATCCATTGAGCATCTTCTTTTTTATCTGTCGCAAGAGCGACGGCTGGGAAGTAAGTGCCTTGTCAAACAGCCTGTCAATCTCTCGCATAACCTGGAGTGGAGTCAGTGAGGCGTTAGTGTGGGCATAACTCATCCAGATCTTCCCAATAGAGCCCTCTAGGACACTGTTGTAGCTAGCCAGACCGTGGTCCTCGATGTGCGTCGAGCTGGTCGTATATGCCTCTGAAAAGAGGTAGACGGGAGTGGTGATGCCAGGCGCTATGTATAAATAATAGTTAGTGTTATTTTTAAATTAATGTTTTTTATTTTGATTATATAGTTAGCAATTAAAATAGTCTTTTTTTCTTTATTAATTACTTGGGTCAGGGGAGTAGTCGAGAGGATTCAACACATCGTTCATTTCACCGTTAATGTGATATGGTGCCAGGGTTTCATGGTGCTCGGCATACTGGACGGTTCGCTGGTTATCACACACCATTTTCACTGTGCGAGGCTCGAGTCGAAGGGTGTCTTTTTTGAGAACGTGCTCCCAAAAGTCAGCTAGCTGCAGGCCACCACTGAACACTTTACGAGGAAGGACGTCCGTATCTGTTGCGGAGAAGGAGTTGACATGGACCCCTCCGCCGATTGCCCTATACTTAACTGCTGGACATTCTTGCACTAGTTCACATTCACGAAATTTTTGAAGTCCTACACCTGGGGGGTACGGAAGCTGTTTAAAACGAAAACAGGCTGTCCCAGATCTTTTCCTGATGTCGTCAAATGGGAGCGCGTCGAGATGCTGTTTACACAGTCGTAATAGTGATGCGGGATTTTGAGATGGATAGGAAAGTTCAATGGGGGGCGCAACTGCAATTTTGACCCCTTCCTCGTACCCAGTTTCAGCTGGGGAAAGAAGTGTTAGCTCCATCTTAAGAAAAGAACGTCCGACTTGAGCGAGATCTGTAAGCGGAATGTGCACTCAGGTGCAATATGCACGTTTAACTAGCAGCTGATGAGTAAGTTCTAAGCTATATAGGATATTGACTCGAGGAAAAATTAAAGAGAAATGCAAAATTTTGTGCCTGAATGTAAAAAAATGCCAAATAGATAAATGTAAATTTTTCTACTGAAATGCAAATGTGAGACATGAAATGTAAAAAAATTCATATCAAATGCAAAAAAATGCTGCAGTGCGAAATGCAAAACTTTTATCCTAAATTGCAAAAAAAAATCATATAGCTAAATGTATATTTTTTTATTGAAATGCGAAAAATGTGAGGCATGAAATGTGAAAACTGTTGAATGCAAAAAAGACATCAAATAAAATATTGTAAAATTTTGTTATAGTGCAAAAAATAAGGACATAGCATCACAAAACTTTTCATTAAATTGCAAAAAAATCTCAACCAGGAAATGTAAAAATCACACAAAGGAATGTTAAACGATTTT
>JAHZND010001478.1:0-12361 GCA_027744115.1 Acrocyrtus sp. NNG-2020 | reverse complement strand
CACTTTGTTTACCTATTTTTTTCGCTCTCCAATAATGGAAGTGATTAAGCCGGCCATGTATATTAGATTGGGATAACCACCTCTTCCATTTCCGATTTTTCATTATGCATAAAGCCCAGTCTCCTTTTAGTCCTAAGTCCCATTTCCCACCAAAAACACAATTTTTTTTCCAGGTGCAAGTATAAGCACTCTCTACTTCCTATTACCATCAATTTCGACGTAGATAATTTTTTTTGGTGGTTGGAAAAGCTTCTTTCCAGCTCTCTGCTGTGCCATTTTAGGATATATATTTTTTATATTCCGGTGGGCTCAGATGAGATTTTTTTTGGGGCTGTGGAGCAGCGCTAATCTGGAGAGTGTGTAATGTCTTATTCGTCATTATCATTGGGACTGAGTTCCTCTTCCCATGGATGAATTTGCATTAAGGGGAGTAAGCTCGAGATGGAGAGGGAGTGCTTCCCTTCCCCTCATTTATATTCTAGTACTTTGCAAAATTACACGGGCAAGAGGATGTAGCTTTAGTGCGGCGGGAGTAAATGCATTTTAGCTTCCTCCATCCTCCCGCCGATCACTACATCATAATTGTGTGGGGCATATGAGCAGCCCGTACTTAATAAAATAAATGGAGTATTTTGAGGAAAATTGGAGGAAACTGGTTGCGATGAGGAGGGAAAGAGAGGAAAAGGAGAGATATCATGAAAATAGCAATAATAATAAAATAAGGGAAGCACGATATAGTAGAGGTAAAGCGCTAAGTGTGTCTGCGATGTGGAGCGGAAAGATGGGAGAAGAGGACACAATGTGTAAAATTGAGTGGGTATGGGATAGTATTTGTGAAAAAAAAAATTAAAATAAGCTGACTTGAGAGTAGTGGAGTTGCCTATTAGCGAGTAAATATTTTTACTCAAACAAGAGAGAGGATATTTTTAGGATGTTAATAGCATGTACCTGCAAGTTCCGCACAGCTTCCCACTAAATATTCGGAATTTAGTTGTGTCTTTGAAAACTCTGAAAAAGTCCGGTGTTTGGTGGTGGTAGTATGGCACGGGACTATATATGATGATGTAGGGAACTCATGCAGCTGGCCACTTTCTCTTTTTGGTTTTCCTGTTCTTATCGGTGGGAGTGTTTGTAAATTAGTGGTAGTGGAAGTATGGCACGGGACTATATATGATGATGTAGGGAACTCATGCAGCTGGCCACTTTCTCTTTTTGGTTTTCCTGTTCTTATCGGTGGGAGTGTTTGTAAATCTCCCGTTCCACAAGGACCGCCACTCTTTGTCCGTATCCGCTTTCTCCTCTCCAATTAGTGTTTGGTGTTGTGTTGCTTTCACAATTCAGTGTCGTTAGCCGTTGTCGTTTTGCTTGCCCCTATTTCAGTAAGTGCAGAGCCACCACACACACCACCACCACCACCTCCACCTCGGCAAAGCAGTTTTCCCTCTTGTGCCCGTGCCCCCTCTCCTGATGAAATGTTTAGTGTGCGTTGTGAAAAGAATGTGCAACCGCAGAGAGAGAGCTGTATATGTGCGTTCATCCCTACTTGAACTCGTTATTATGCCGGTCTCACACTAAAAAATTCTGTGCAGATATTTATGAAACAACAAACAAAATTTATTTATATAAAATATATTTATCCCATGTGTGGGTGGAGTTGCTCATGTTTTCCGGAATATGTGTTTTGTACGAGGAAAGGCGATAAAAGCAGCTGCACCGTTTCCACTTTGCACAGGAGAGAGAACTGTGCGCTTTCAGATTATATTTCTTATGAATAATCGGAGCCGGGCATCAACCGAAAAATGTAAATATGGAGTAGTGTGTAATAAGCAATTACAGAGTAATAATGTGAGGTTATCAGATATCACAATCTTGGCCACTTTAGTGCCTCCAGGGAGACTAATCAAAATGAGTGGGATGGTTGCTGTTTGCATACTTGCACACACGCTAATTCTTTTTTTTTTCGTTAATATATTTTTCTTTACTGTTACCCATCACCCCCGTTTCCGGTGGGATATGTTTATAAGTAAGAAAATGTGGAGGGAAGGTGAATTTTAGTTGAGGGCATAGTCACTATTTTTAGTATTTTTTTCTTGCACCTTTTTTACAACCCTTTCGCTCGCTAATGGAGGTTGATCAGTGCACAAACTGTGGAGAAAGACAAGGATGGAGGAGCTTGTCGTGTTTTCTCGTAATTAGATTTATTCCCTGCCAAAACTTAGACCCTTTCCGTGTACCTCTTGTCCAGACGTCCTTTCTGCATGAATGGCGAAATGAGAGAAAAGGAAGTTGAGTAGAGTAAGGAAGTGTACTAAAAATAAAAGTGTTCTCATTTTCTCTTTCTTATATTTTTTTGCTGCGCAGGTGGAGTGCAAGAACCAAGCTTTGGAAACGTTGCCGGACTCGATTGACCCTGAGACTCAAGTTTTGGACATATCCGGTAACAAATTAGGATTCCTCCCTCAAGATGCATTTCGTCGTGCAGGTCTTCTCAATCTCCAGAGAATTCATGTTCGCAACTCCCGACTGACACAAATTGACCCAGGGGCGTTCAACGAGCTAAAAAATCTCGTTGAAATTGACCTGAGTGATAATCTCCTCACGTCAGTTCCTTCCCTTGCCCTCAAAGCCACTCCATTTCTCAGGTAAGCACATAAAAAATATAATTCTTGATTAGCTGCTCGTGTCTCACTCAACCAGCAACCAACAACTGTGAGATCCAGTCAATTTCTCTTTGCAATTTTACGTACTACACATAGCCCTTCATGTAAATTGTTCTCAGTGAAGGAGCTCGTTCCCTCCATTTTTTCCGGAAAAGTGATCAGCAAGAGAAAGCCACCCCTAAAAAGATGGAATCGTTAACTACTCAATCCCACTCTTGTCTTTTTTCATCTTTGTCATCATTTTACTCAAGAGTGAAGATGATCCAAGAAGGGGAAAAAAAGTTGCCGAGTTAGTTAGTTATCGAATCGCATCGCAGAGGAAGAGCAAGAAAGATGCTTGTTCAATGGTTATTGTGAATTGGGATTGTATATTTGGAGCTTGAC
Organism: Acrocyrtus sp. NNG-2020; assembly: GCA_027744115.1. Taxonomy (NCBI): domain Eukaryota; kingdom Metazoa; phylum Arthropoda; class Collembola; order Entomobryomorpha; family Entomobryidae; genus Acrocyrtus; species Acrocyrtus sp. NNG-2020. Next base: position 9,317 of record JAHZND010001478.1, on the reverse strand, counting down.
TTGCTCGAGACCCGAGAGGAGAATGAACTTAGCATCATCATCAAATTATTGGTTGTCTCCAGGGTCTCAAGGAGTCAAGACTCGGGAGAGCTGTAAAAAAAATTTTTTCCTCTTCTCGCTCTCTCTTCTCATTTCATGACGAGAAAGAAGATGGTGTGTTCATTTGGTTGTAACATTAATCAAGTATCTCATTGGATAACTTGTTTCCACTCTCCTTATCCTGTCCCTTATACTAATCTTGATGATTTTCTTGGCTTGATTGATACCATTCTCCGCTCTTCCTCATCGAGAGACTTTTTTTTCCTCAAGATTTTCAGGGAATTTGGGTTAACGAAAAAAACAGAGGAGCTCTCAGCACTTCCTAAGAACAGGGCTGAAGGAATGTCAAGAGAAAAAAATATATATCCACTCTTCCTCATTCTGATTGGGAAGATGTGGGGAAAAGGATAGAGGAATTTATTTTTTTTTGATATGGCTATGGCTCGTCCATCCAACGATGCTTGACATATTTTCCCTCCGTAAAAAATATTTTTTTTTCCTTGGAGAGAGAGTAGAGAGAGGGCAAGCAAGGAGAAAGTGTAATTTCCTTCATCATCCTTTCCCCATATCCTTCACCTAGCACATTATTGATCTACGTGACGAGAGATAGAACAGAAAAAAAAGAAAGGGGAGCATAAGAGCAGTATTCCCTTTCTCTTCCGATCACAAGACATAAGACATAGTTTTATAAAGAAAAGAAATTTATTTATAGTGGCTGCGCTGTATAATTCTTCGTATGTTTGGGCAAGTTTTTTTTATTCAAGAGAGTGCACTGTTTTCATGTAGAATCATATCTGTTCCCTGAAGCTTTTCCCCGTTCTGTTCTCCTGAGAAAGGAGGAATTGATCGTTATAGTCGTTAGCATTAATCTACTTATCGTACTTATTCTTGGGGTTGGGGGGAAAAAGCCTTGGAGGTTTTTTAACTCTCGCGGTCATTTGTTATGCATGAATGGAGTGGAAGATGAGAAATGGGATTTTTGTAATGAACCTCTGAACAGTTCGTCGCACAATGAAGTTTTCAAGTTTGAGAAAAGTTGGTAGGGGGAAAGAATGAAAAAAGGAGAAGAAGAATGTGTAGTTTGTGTATGGTGGGAAGGAAGTGGCTTATCAGGATTTCTCATCGACATCCTCAACCTACATTGCACTAGTAGTAGTTCGTGGTGAGGTTGCGGAGGACAAAAAAAATAATATGAAATTTGATGGCCTACATTTTTCTGGTCTGATGAGCTGGAGTGAGAAAGGAATAAGGAGCTGTGATGGGCATAAAAAAAGTTAGGAATATGTGTCGTGCGACTGCGACAACGGGAGCCGTGTCCTTGTCAGCCTTCTGACACAATTGATTTCTCTTATCGTGAGTATCAAAAGTAAACAAACACTTTTAGATTAAAATGTGTCATTGGAGTAGATTTTCCCTGAGGAAAATAAGCAACTGTGCAGTTAGTGGTTTCTTCCGTGGGATCCTTTCACCAAAAAATACATGACTAGAAGACATGGCTTTCCTACCTAAATGTTTACAGGAAGAGTGACAAAATGCTTTATTTTTTGGGGAGCTAAGAAAAAACAAAATTACGGCGAAGGTCAGAGTCTTTCGCTATAAACTTACAACAAACTACGAGAAGGTTTTTTTTTTTTGCACTGGGGCATTGCGAAAAAATACCAGCAGTACATTTTACTGTAAAAGTTATGATGGGAAAGAGAGCAAACGTGACGAGAAAAATGCGTGTCAGTATATTGATATTTAAAGTCTATTATCATTTATGAGAAAGTGCAAAGCATACATTTCTCAACATGACTTATGCTAATATTAGCGAAAAAAGATTTTTTTATGGTTCATGCAACATTGGCGAAAAAAATATATATTTATTATTTGAGTGTGTCACTTACTTTCATGTAACAGTCACGTACGCAGAAAGAAAGAAAAAGAAAACGAGGTCGTAAACAGTTAACGGACCCACTAAATGAGTATGTCCATTCACTTCCACTCCAGACACATATTACAAAGTGTACATATATGACTTTCCTCCCTCGGTTGCGTTTTCTGTCAAGGTCATACCTGCAATCATTCTCGTTAAATTGATTGAAAGACCCATTATGTCCGCATTGAAAATTGAGGCAAATTGGGAAAAAAAGAAAAAATGTATGAGAGCTGCCAAGCTCATGTGCCATGATGGCAAACAACGCAACAACGCAACGCTATTTTTCTTTTCTTTCCAGTGAAAGAGTTGAATGGACGCTGCTATATTTCCTGGAAAGAGTTTTTTTTTCTTTTCCATAGCAAGGGCTGGAATAAGGAGAAATTGACGGAGAGGTATTGATTCAAGTGGAAGTAAAAGCAAGTTCCACGCCACTATGAGAAAAAAAATGTAGGCATAACANAAAAAATGTAGGCATAACAATTTCGTAACTTTCCTCGTCACACCAACCATTCAGTATGATGATGGAGAGGCTAACAAAAAAATAAAAATGTGTATAGCCGCTATATACAAATATACCTATTAAAAGTGAAGGTGCTAATATCCAACGCCGTAATAGTTTTTTTTTATTTTCGGAGGGAAAAGAAAGGAAAAAATATATGAAATCCTCTCTCGCAATCATTGAATTATGAAAGTGGCATGAGAAATAATAATAATGGTGGTGGTACGGTGATAGTGCTGTAACGAGAGTATATTTTTTTCTCCTATACAATCCTCTCCATTTAGAAGAAAGTAAACTAGAAGGGTTTAAGAGAGACTTCTTATATAAGAGAGAAACGGGAAAGTTTTTATTTGGAAACAAATGTATTTATAGTAAAAAAAGGAAGTAAATCTTGTAGTGAAAGTATGTTAGAAGGCAATGAATTATTTGCAGACGCCGCACCTACTTTTTCCTTTTCCATTCCATCAATTTTAAGTAGCTTTCGTGGCTTTTTTTCTCTCTCTCTTCCTCGTCTTCCATTTCTGCAAAAAAAAAACTCTGGAAAAAATTTTTTTTTTCCTGTTTTGTTCTCTTCTTCTACTCTCATGATGGTTACTTGGAAAATTTGGAATGGTGGGAATAGAGCTGAAGGAATTTTTATTTCTGGGATCCTCTTCACTGCAGTTGTGGTGTGGTCGCTGCGTATAGCACGGAGAGAGCACCAGCTGGCTAATACATTTTTCTGTGTTACGTGAGAGCAGCAGGGCATAAAAGAGTGTCAGAAATGGAGTCTGCAAAATTTTTTCGGGAGTGTATTTCCAAGTATGAGTTACATAACGGAACAATTTTCCTAATATTATGCAGATTGCTATGCATATTACGGCACTGTCGATTTTTTTTGCATGCACCCATCTATTTTCCTTTCCGCTTTTGGGGGCTCCACTGCCAGTCCCGGAATGCACGGGACTCACTTATTTTTTTAGTGTAGACATGTTAAGAGGGAGCCATAAAGTTATGATTGTTTCTTGAAGAAACATTTTCTCCAAACATGCAAAATAATTTTTTTTTCGGGGAAAGGACGCAGAACATATTTAGGTAAAAGTGGAGGAGCAATAAGGGGTCGTTGGCTTCACGCTAGGAATGCCCTTGTCGTGTTTTGGCGAGCTTCCGCCTATATATATATTCCCTCGGTTTCTTCTTTCCCCTTCTGCAATGAGGAAAAGAGGAGAATTCTTTGTGATTGGTTTTTTTTTTCGTATAGCGAAAAAAAATAAAGGTGGTGGTGGTGGAGGAAGAGAGTGTGTAATGTGCAATTTCAGGGGGATAGACCACTCTGCCATTTTTTGCTCTCGTAATTTCATTTCCCTTCAAATTGGCTTTTATTTGGGGATGCGCTATTAATTGGGTAGGAGGTTAGAGAGAGAGAGAGGGAGAGAAGTGCGGTGATAGGAGATACTCACTGCTGCCGTTTTACTCTTTTTTTTGTGGAGATTCGCCTCTCTGCATTTTGAGTAGTGGGTGTCATCCAAAAACTTTTAATAACTGAGGATGGGCTGTGCCTCTAAAAAAAGGGTAATCAGTGGCGGTAGTCGGAGGAGAGAGTGAGTGGATTTTTTTTGCTACTTGGCAAAAGTCAGTGTTATCGGAGCTGCTGTTAAAGACTCTCTCCTTGGAGGTAATAAATCACAAGGAAAATACTTGAAAATAGTGGTTTATGAGCTATTACGAGTGTGGAACTAGGGAAAATGGGAGTGTGGATGGGGCACACACATGGAAATGGAGTTTTGACTGGGCTCGTATTTGTTTACGGTCTCGGAAGCTGGGATTTTTTATTTTAGTGGGGATGCGTGTAAATGATGAAAGTGTACTATATATATTTTTTTCTTTTTGTCACTCATAGAGATTTAAACCTGGCTGGGAATCCAATCGAGCGAATCCCAAGAGGTGGATTTGAGCTCGTCCCACAACTAGTTAAATTGGATCTAAGTCGTTGCCAACTTGTTGAGATTGATCATCAAGCCTTTGCTCATCTTAAGCTTCTAGAGTCACTCAAGATTAGCTCCAATCGGCTCGTCTCACTCAGCAATTACACGGTAAGAGTTTCTTTTACTTTTTTCTCCCTTTACAAGCTCAGCTACCACAGTAGCGGCCACTGTAACGCCAAAAAAACTTTTTTGGCGTTTGGAGCGTTCACTTACATAATTAATTTTCCGTGAATGTGCCTTGGAAAAAGCCAAAATGGCCTGCCACTTAGCCACTTGCCGCACGCTACTAAACAAAAAGGATGAGAAGAGGGTGGATCTCTGGCCAATCCACAAATCAAGTCGGAAATTTTCTCTCGCATGTTTACACAACGAGCATGTATTCACTATTTTAGTTTTCAGCAATAAATTAAATCGCAACATCAAATCATGAGGATGACGGACGTGATTTAGCCTCTCAGCTGCAGGAATCCTACTAAGCGGTAAAAACTGCTGAGGGAGATATTTTCTGGCGTGCCTTTGTATTTTTGCCGTCTCACTCCAACAAAAAAAATACAAACACTTTTTTGTCACGGGTGTGCACTACTTTAAATAATTTATTGCGGAGAGCTGGAAAATAGGGGAAAACATAGTTCATGTGTGAAAAAGGGAGAATGTTACATTTAAAGGAACATTTAGTTTTAGCTTTTTAGTTTGGTGACGTACCAAAAAAAACTAATCCGGCTGTGGTAAATGTGGCAGTTTATTTTTTTTAGTGGATAGCTTTTTCTACTCTATTCTGTTCCGCGTAGGCTGAGATATGACGAATGAAGGAGAATTGGGATTAATGCTGGATTTGTTTTTTTATATGTTTTTTTGCTCTAGGTAAAATCTCTGGCTCAGCTACATGCGATGGAGTTGCAAGACAATCCCTGGGAGTGTGACTGTCGACTTCGTGATTTAAAGTTGTGGATTGAGAAAGAGAACATCCCACATCCTGTGTCACCTTCCTGTCAAACTCCGCACAGATTAGCAGGTAAAAACATAAAAAAAATTATATGCATTTATATAAAGTTATTAGAAAAGTTGAAGGCCATTAAAAATATTCTTCTTATGTTGGCTCTCCACATACAAACTTTAGAAGGGTGTACGTATATGATATGAGATGCGACTCGACAATTTTTTTATTACGCCCATGTACTATAACGATCAAGTTTGTTAGTGAGTTGATGTCGTGCTTGTTTATATTTTTTTTCTTGGTAGTACCGTGACATGACAAAGGTCATTTAACTTTGAAAAATGTACAATTTTGTACAGGATAAAGCTCCAGTACGTGTATATATTTTTTTCTTTATCCATATCCCCAGATTACATTTTTTTTCTCTAATGGGAAATAAAATTAGAAAGTTATAGTAATAATAACAGTACTAAAAGTGTCTCCTTTCCAAGTGCAACTTTGTCTGATGAAGTACACAACCTGTCATAAAACACGTGCGGACGGTATCAAATCACCAGCTAAAAAAAATTATTATTGCGTTGCTATCACACCATCCAAAAAAATATATTTTTTTAATGGCAAGTCACTCTTAAAAACAGTATCTAAAAAAAAGTTTACACATGTACCTCGAATTACTACTTTTTATCCTCAACTCTTTTTTTTATGACCAGGAGCACGGAGTTTACATGTACAACAAGAGGATACATAACTACTTTTGCTACTTTTCAGGGTTGTTACAAGTGCTACTGAGAGCTGCATATTATATTTTTGCTTCCCTTTTTTCCTCTCTGCCCACAAAAAAAATATATATTTATAAGAGGAATGTGCCCCCTCCTCTTTTCTATTTTTTTGATACGCTTTAGCAGATTATCACTCGAAATCCCTGTCAGACATCATTTTTTTATGAGGCTACACCACCATCCTTCCATGTTCCATTTCGTCCCCACAACGGAGATTAATCCGAGTTGATAGGAGCACTTCGTGAATCATGTTTTGCATGAAGTATCTTTCAAAAGGCACATTTCACATTGTTACACCAAAAAAATAATAATATCTTGTTGGACAATGAAGTGTGGCAAGACAGATGAATAGAAAGAAAAAAAAATATTCACGTATATATATTTTTTTTCTTTAGCTGGTGAGCATGATCATCGTGATTATGTGATTGTCATGCATTCTTCTTCTTTTTTTATATTCTCTGTCCATGCGTGTATCGTGTATTCATTATTCCCATCAACAGCAACAGTGCTCAATGAGATAGAAAGAAAAGGAAGAAAGGGGAAATCATGCATATCCCATTTCAGATTTTTTTATTTCGGGTTACCGAGATTGACGATTGACGAGAGAGCGTAAAAAACGAGTGACTGCACGAGAAATATATATTTTTTTATTCGGAGTTTGAAAATCATAATATTGGGCTGATGCGGTGAAAAACTGTTTTGGATTCTACTCTGAATTTTTTTTTTGGGTTTTGGATTTTTTGGGTGTTTTAGTTTAGGCAAACAAAAAATGTAAATATTTCAATATCGTTATGAAACGAAAAAAAAATTGATGAAATGGGTAGAGACACCCTGCCAAGGAAAAAAAATACAGAATACAACAATAGCAAAAAAATGTAGCAAAAGTTCAAACAGTTTCATTTTTTTACAATGTTTGCATGAATAAAAAAAATTGTTGTAACCGCAACTCGAACTGCTGAGAGGAGCATCGAGAAGCACAACTTTTTTTTTCCAGTCATGAATATGATCTCAAGTTCAAACTGCATTTCCACTTGTGCTGTGTTCTATCCGCTGAAAAAATCCAGGAATATAAATTTTCCATGAAGGGTGCACACACAGGAATAAACCGCATCGCTTTATCTGCTCACATTTCTATTTTGTTGGGAAGGATGATTACGCTAAAAAAAGAAAAGATATATGTGTACATGTCAAAGCACGTGGTGCCCTTTTTTTTCTCTTCAAGAAATGCATTTTTTCGGATGATTCATGCACAAAAAAAGGAGAAATAGAAGAATATGCATACACACATTGTCTTTAGATATTTTTTTTTCGTGGCGGAGAAAAAAAAATATTTATATATAAATTCTTTCTCCTTCAAGCCACAGTCCTTATTTTTATCCTATTTTATTTCTGCTAGTTGTGAATGGAGAAGGAAAAAGAGAAGACATTCACTACGCAATTTTTTTTTCACCCGTCATAATAGCTAGAAAAAAAATGTACAGGACGAAAGACGGAGACGGGGAAACAACAAGAAGCACGCATGAAAGCACCAATTCACTCGCATGAGTAGCTTCTTCCGCTGGAAATAAAAAAAAGTGTGAATATGAATCATGACTTTAGACGGCGGATCGTAATAAAAAATTTTTTTTTTCTTGAACTGTGTCTCACTCTCGTAACAATATGAAATGAATATTGATGGAGGGCATTTTTTGCACAGACACATGTACTCTTTTTCTTCTTATAAGAAATATATATCATTATGAATTGAGCTTGACTGGTGAAATGAGAGTTTTGGGTAAAAAATGGATTGGGAGGGAAATGGCATGTGTTTGAAACTTTGAGAGTAGAAAAAGGAAAATATATTCTGCTTTCTTTTTTCCAAAAGGAATGAAGAAAAATGGGAGTGTTTTCTGTAAGGAAAAAAAGCATTGAACTTGGAAAGCCGTGCATTTTTTGGAGTGCAGGCATGCACGTGTGTAGGAGGTATATACATTCCATGTAAATTTTTTTGTCGGTTATTTTCCCAGTGGAAATAGAAGAAAAAAAAGGAAAAATGGTATTTGTGTAGAGCTGTGTAACGTGTTGGATGGGTGGAGAGAAGGAGGGAAAAAAAGGAAATAAGTTTGTGTATTTTTATGTGACATATTTTGTGTGCTTTATTGCAGGTAAAAAGTTCTCGGAGCTGTCTGTGACGGAGTTCGCCTGTCCACCCAGAATCCTCGAGGGAACGCCGAAAGCTCCGCGACAAGTGAGAGTTACGGAAGGTGACAATGCCACGTTTGAATGTGTCATTGAGTCAATTCCTAGTCCAGTAGTGAGGTGGTACTGGTACAACCGTCTCATAGAGAATAATACGCTGAGGAAGTATATCATTTTAGAGGTGAGTTGAGGCCAATATCCTTTTCATCCTTGTGGGGAGTTGAAGTGCGAGGGAGACGGCCGAATGCTCAACTCCCACGCAATACCAAGAAATATATTTTTTTTCTCTTTATTTCCAGCCCCATATTTTTTTATGTATTTTTTGTATGGAGTAGCCAGGAGTGTGAGAGCTGTGCGTCCTGCTGAGGATGCATGGACTATTTTTTTTTCAAAAAAAAAATTAGTAGTGGAAGCAATTTATTTCGTTGCCTTTTAGCCGATTTGTAGGGAATGTATCAATTTTTAGTAGGAAATGCGGGATGTGCTTGAGGATCAAATGGGAAAGCCCCGGCTTGTAGCCGCTTTTGCCTTTTTTTCATGGGGGAAAATAAAAGAAATCAGAGATGCTCAGCAAAATCAAATTATCCTTCAGCTTTGGAGTGCTCTAATAATAAGTTGGGTGCTTTCAAGCTAAATGCAGTCCACACACGCAGCCAAGGGTGGTGTGCTCCTCGGCACGAAGTTCACTCTCTTCCTTTATCCTCGATGAACCCAACAAAAAAAAATTCTATTGACATGGGAGAAAAAAAAGATTTTATTTTCTAATACGAAATCAAAATGAAAGAAATGATGCAATAAACAGTAGAAAAGAATAGAAAGCGGTGCGATGTTCGCGAGAAGTTTTTACAGCTGTTGGCGCATAATAATCCTTAACTTTCATCTGGAAATTTGAAATTGCATTAGATGCGTCTTTGTGAAAGGGTTAAAATAAGTTTGGGAGTGTTACTTTACTTGTATATGTGTGTACACTTTACTTGTATATTTTTTCAAAAATATTTTCGTCCCG
>JAHZND010001477.1:0-47572 GCA_027744115.1 Acrocyrtus sp. NNG-2020 | reverse complement strand
TTAGCATTTAATCATAATGGTAAATCTGACAGTTACATGCAGCTACCGATACGAACCAGCACTCAAACAGTTTTACGTAAAGTAAGGAATACACCTCTGCTTGATATGTGTGGACGTGAAAAGCGAGAGGAGATTGACTGACCTGACCACTGACTGGACAAATTCACATATTGGTGCTTGATTTCGCTTGACATTTTCTACCTCATTAAAAGTGAACCGCTTTTCTTATGAAATGCAAGTCCAACATTTTCATCATTTTCCAACTATCGTCACAAACAGCACGCTAAGAGCTGTCTACTGGCTGATGACATATTGCTCGGGCGATGCTTGAAATATTTGAATTTATTGCTTTTTGATTGAAAGCAAAACAAATAGGTACAAGTGCCTTGCACCCACCTCCAAATTTTAACCGCATATAAAATGCGGATTCGGACACGTTAAATTTCAGTCTAGTTCTGACTTTCCAGATCCTAACTTCCCAAGTTTCTCTTACACGAGGCGAGAATCAACAAAGATTCTTTACCAAAAAAATTGTATACATTTGCCCAGATTTCTGCAGTAAATCGTTAATTAATCAACCTTTCCGTCAGTCTTTCAGTGACTAACTAAACCTAACTGTTCAACAGTAGCTAATTTTAACTTCAATTACTAACTTAACGCGAAAACATTAAAATGGGTTGGCTGTGGTCCGAAAGTGCTACCGATATGAAGATGAGCTCCGGTAAGAAGTCGCTGGCGGTGGAGAAGATCTTCGACGACCGGAAGGTGCGTGTTATGCCAAGCAAGGAGTTTGATGTGAAGGAAATTGGTGCTGAAATGATTCGAGATCACGTAAGAAATAATTTGGCATATTTAAGAGACTTGACTGAACATAATTTTGTATACAATAATAATTATAATTAATTAATTTTCTTCGCTAGGCTCTCGAAGACGCCTTCTTCGTTTGCGACATTGGCGCAGTAATAAAGAAATATGCCGAGTGGGTAAAGTTCATTCCACGGGTCCGACCTTTCTATGCGGTGAAGTGCAATGACTCTCCCCTTCTCCTGGAAACATTGGCCGCGGTTGGAGCTGGATTTGATTGTGCTTCGAAAGTTGAAATGGAGAAGGTGATTGGCATGGGCATTGCCCCAACCGATATAATTTATGCAAACGCGGCAAAGCCATTGAGTCATATTGTCGCGGCTGCCGAGTTTGACATTCAAACTGCAACTTTGGACACCATGACTGAGCTTTACAAATTAAAAAAGTATCTTCCAAATGCACGGTAAGTTTTATCTCTAATTAGGGGGAACGTGAGACTGAAAATAAGTTTTTGATTTCAGTTTTCCCGGCGGGAGACTAATGAGTTGGCATTATTTTTTATTATCATTTAGATTGGTGATTCGGATAAAAAGTGACGCTGCCAGTGCTCTTCGTTCGCATAGCATGAAGTTCGGGGCTACTCTGGACGAAGCCAAGAAAATCTTGGATGAGGCTAAACTGTTGGAAATGAATGTAGTTGGAGTATCTTTCCATGTTGGAAGCGGCTGTAAAGAGCCTCCAGTGTTCCTCAGAGCAATAAAAGCAGCTCGGGAGGTTTTCGATTACGCTGCATCTGAGCTTGGATATGACATGAGTTTGCTGGATATCGGAGGTGGATTTCCAGGAGATTCTGGAACTTCAATTAAGGAGGTTGGTCTTCATATTAAGTGAAGATTTTAATGTTGCCTTCAAGTTGACAGATTTGTTAATTATCTGATTTCTAATTTTGTTCTTTTAATTTATCTTTTTATAGATTTCCGAGTATGTTAATCTGGCGCTTGAAAATTACTTTCCTGAAGAATGTGGAGTTGAAATAATTTCCGAACCAGGGAGATACTTTGCTGCTTCCGCCTTCACTCTTTTCGCTCAAATACATTCTATTAAAGAAACACAGACATCACAAGGTGACCAAGTTCACTACATGTACTCAATTAACGAAGGCACCCATGGAGCCCTTAACTGGGCAGCTGCTCTTTTCTTCGAGAACAAAGAGTTCCACCCCGAAATCTTCCAAAGAAGTATATTTACCCGAGATCGAGAAAAATTTGAGTCTTCCGTTTGGGGCCAAAGTTGTGACGGCATGGATCAGGTTTGTAGCAGAATCCAGCTTCCAAAAATGGAGGTTGGAGAATGGCTCGCATTTTCAGATTTAGGAGCGTACTCACTCGCAAACGGAACCACTTTTAATGGCTTTCCACTGCCAAAGATACACACCGTTGCATCTCCAGAATCCTGGAAGATACTGGAATCCTTCTGGTCATCAAAGTCCTTGTATATGTATGATGCGCGGTATTCCTCCGACAACTGGAATTTTAATCTTCTCAAGTCAGCAAGAAGCTGGATCGGACTGAGAAGAGTGGGCAGAAATGATACCAGTAGACAAATAGAGTATAGAGAGGAAAGTAGAAGATATTCTTATAGCGGTGAAAGCTACGATAGCAGTTTTAGTGATTCATCCCAGAGAGGATTATAAACTCGGGGAGAAGCGATCTCTACACTGGCTCTTCCTCTCAAACGAGCTTATCACTAAAAGTAAATTCTTGTAAATAATTTCTTAAACTTGTATGCAGGTGCCTAATTGAAAATATATTCCTTATATATCTTTGGGGTCAAATTTGCCATTTGGAAGTATACCTAGAGTTCTAGTTGTATAAGATTTAAGTACCTATGTATGTATATCTGTAGTTTAAAGATTTTTTTTTGGCAGCTGTACTTCGTATTTTTATGACATTTTACTTGAATAAAAAATATTTCCACAAATGTGGCGTTTAAAAGAAAAAAAGATTTAACATTTAAGCTTTTAGCCAATACCTGTCACTGCCACTCAAACAATGTCAAACATCAACTTTCAATATGCTGCACATTATTGCACAAGCTTAGACGTATTGAGTGCGATTATTAAGAAGTAGTTGTACAAAGTGCAAAACAGTAAATAGCTATTTTCATTTTCAAAGAACTGCGCCATTTCCTCTGCGAACTCGAAAACACGAGGATTGATGCAGTTGACTTTTTCGACAGCTTGTCAGTTAGATAATCATTTTTGACTTAAAATGTTTTCAATCTTATTTTGGAGTGCTAAGATCACAGCTTTTCTTGGCTTTACAAAATAGTTCAGTCCATGGTTGTTTTTCTCGTTTTCTTGAAATTGTGCAACTTCCAGGAAAAAAAATCTCCACCTCCTATCGTTTACTTATGTATATATAACCATAGGGCTAGCATTACATTTACATTTTACATCTGTACGTTAGAATGTGCGATTTTAATACAGCGCTGTCCTATCAAACCAAAAAGAGTTTTGCAAGAATTATTCTATGCAGGTACTTGGCCAATGTGCGCTTGTGCTATAACCCTTTTTAAGAATAGACGGTGTTACTTCATCTCCTCATATCGTAACGACTCTCCTCGTTAAAAAATACTTTATTTGATGCTTTTCGAAGTTAAAAAAATAATATGATTTTGCATAAAATCATCTTTATTGTGTAATTTGTTGCGCGTTTGAAAAACACAGGATATATTTACCAGCCACAAAATTTACTTGAATTAACAACAACGCGCTCTGATATTTTAAAGGTGAAGTTCATCCGAAGCTCCAACGTGTCCTGGACAAACCCTCTTACCTAAGCAACTCTGGAGAGTACGTGCGCCAGCACGAGATATTCATTATTCTTCGCGTTACGAAATATAATGCAGATTCTTCTTTGGCTTCTTCTGGGGATTCTGCAGAGTAGTTGTGAGCCATAATTTATACCGTGCTTTAAATTTACAGCACAACAATTTATTTATTTTACTTATTTATCTTATTTTTTGTACGTTAATCATAAATTCCAAAGAATTTTTACTTCATAAAAGAGCAATCATTTTATCAACTATAAAAATTGGGACTGCAACTTCACTTTAAATGTGTGTACCTCAAGAAGATGAGCAAAATCAAAATTTACAGTAGCTTGTGTATTATTTGGTGTGAAAGTGAGTACACCGCTGAAGAAATACCATTATAAATCGATGCTTTCACAAAATTCCAGGAACAAAGGAAATGAATATCTTCACATTTATCATTAAATTAGCATCAGATTATCTTCGCATACTACCCAGAGAGATGTGACGGGTGCACGCTTCACGTGTGCACTTACTCTTTGCAGTTCTTATTTGCTTTTGCTTATGTGCTTCTGTTCCTGTTGCATTTAAAAGTAAATTGATTGATTCATTGCTACATCTACCTTCCAGGCTAAATACCCTCGGAGAAACATAAGAATAGTCTCTCCAAATTTAATATTTATTCCGTTACCTTTTTTGTCTTGTTATAATAACTTTATATGATGTAAGAATACGTATCTGCCGTAGTATGGATTATGTAGGGTCCTGGTCCTGTATGACTATGTCTACAAAATGCAGGACTGCTAATTTTAGTGCTATGGGATTGTTTGTCAACTTATAATATTGTTATTATTCTACAAGAAACAGTGTTTATATTGTTTTTCGTCTATTTCGTAGAATTGGATTCAGCATTGTAGCTCAAATTTATTTGATTTATTTATTTATGTCAGTCATGAATTCCGAAAAATTAAGTGTATCGTAAGACAACAATGCAATGCTATTATCATAATTATGGAAGTGGGTTTACATTACTTTCAGTGAGGGTCTCACGATGAGCGAAATCAAAATTTGAAAGTAGTTTGCCTATTTGCAGTGTTTGCAAAACTCGCTTAGTAATATGCTGCTGCTGCATTCGAAGACCTTTTACTAAAAGTCTTCAGAAGATTCTGGGAAACCAGGAAATCAATATCCTGGTATTTCTCTTAGCACTTAAAGTAGCGTGTCCTCGTATGAAAAGCAGATAGCTACTATTTCAGTGGTAAGAACATGTTTGACGTACACAACTATTTCAATTGGTAATTAATTAGGCTCTTTAAATAGTCGCGAGATCTGCAGCCAGGAACCATTTTGAAGTTTAGTTTTCAAAATAAAAATGCAAAACTCTCTATAGAATTGGCATTTTCTACCAATATTTCCCCTACTCATCAGAGGTTAACTTCTCATTCCAAACTTTCCGAATGTTACGTTCGCATCTCAGTCTCAGTGATATTGATTTTGCGTTTTGTTGCACCTGTATCCCCACTCTTAGTTAATGCATATTACTTGCCATATGCCATCTCATGAAAGTCATGCTGTGTTCCACGTGAGGCTCAGAATTTTTTTTTGCTGTAGCGTGTCACTAACCGTTGAGTAGCCAATTGGAGTGCGAGTTTCAGTAAGAAAATATTTTTCTGCGTCCTTTCCATGACGTGGAAAATTTCTCCAATGTAAGTAAAAGTAAGCTACAGTGGAGTGAGCTGTCTGAGAGGGGAAATTGGATGAAAGGGTTATAAGCAAGGGGATATGTGTATGGGAAAGTCAGTCAGCGAAAGACAGTCGAGGTATCCATTCAAAAAGCAACAGCCTAAAAGCCCTCGTAGTTTGGTGCATATAAGCGGGCGTATATGTACGCTTCTGTTTTGTTGAAAGAAGGCGAGAAGAGCTACTAACGCCAACCCATTTTTTCTTCCGTTCTGGTTCGTCCTCGTAGCCGACCAAGTCACGTTGCACGAACCGTGAACTCATTTTTTTTTCTTTCCAGCACTCTTGAAGCTCCCACTTATTACTATCCAAGAGTTTTTTTGTGCGAAAGTAATAACCGAGGTTAGTTCAGGGTAGTGATGACATAAAAAAATTTATCACATCACTGAATACGCAAAAATCCTTTGCCAAATTAATCTAATTCCTTCCTAGAGGAAGAGAGTGAAGAGGCTGAAAACTAGATTTGATTACGAAATCAGCTTTCTCAGCTCCCATATAGGCTGCGGCGCAGTTTTTCTCATTTAGCCGTGAAAGGAGCTTGATAAAAAAATTATAGAGTCAGCAAAATTTAAGCTTGCAAATTGTGCGGATAGCATCATTTTCTGAAGTGAAATAGAAATTTGAACTAACAACCCGCTGTCGAGAACATCGTAAGTTAGTACCCTTAAACAGAGCGCGATTTTAATTGCACAAAAAATATACTCTTGTTGACCAAGAGAATATTACAAGAAATAAGCCGGCTTGAGGAGGTGTTTTCTCATTTTCCGCAAGACTGACTCCAACTGGATGTACTAAAATACAAGCGCTGCTTCAGAAGACGCCATCTTCAGTAATCGCAATTTTAAAGGTGAGTAATTTAATTACCTAATTACATTAGATTTTTAGATTTATATGGAAAATGGGATAGAAAAAAGATTGCACCGATTTGATGTTTTCTCCCATTTCGGTGAAAAGGAAAACATTATACGATGGTTGTGGTAGGCATATGAGACTAGTAAGGCAAGTAATTGGAGCTAGTAGCACTGCGATTTCGGGTGTAAGATGACTTTAGTGATATGACTTATTATAGTTAGCTAAATTTAGAACAAAAATA
The DNA here is from genome assembly GCA_027744115.1 of Acrocyrtus sp. NNG-2020. Taxonomy (NCBI): domain Eukaryota; kingdom Metazoa; phylum Arthropoda; class Collembola; order Entomobryomorpha; family Entomobryidae; genus Acrocyrtus; species Acrocyrtus sp. NNG-2020. Next base: position 41,121 of record JAHZND010001477.1, on the reverse strand, counting down.
TTATTTCTCCAGTGAAATCTGTATAATTAGGTAGGAGGTAGTTTTACATTTCATATTACGAAAACCAAAAAAAGTACAAAACGATAATTATAAGTGCATTCCATTATTGTTAGACAACGTTAGAGCTCTTATTTTTGCTTTACCTGGCTCTCTTGTGAAACCGCTTGCTTATTGCTTATCTTGCATCTCTTATTCCCAGTTTACCAAGGTATGTGTCGAAAAGAAACTCGCGAGAGTAAAATAATTTAATATTGCTACATATCCCCTTTCCCCGTAAATTGCCCTCAAAATGGTTCCAAGAATGCTGTGTTATGCGAACAATTCAGCACAAGGAAAAATGAAATTGAAAACATCAAATGTCCTTTTTGTCAGAAAATTGTCGCATTGAAAATGCCTTTTTAAAAAGTGAAGCACGGAAGCCACAGAATAATTATATGTTTTACCTTACCCCACACCAACTTTTCCCTTCTCAGAGAAGTATGTTCTAGGAAGCGCGGAAACAAAGTAGATAAAAATCGGTTTCATCTTCGCCATAAACTCAAATGCAAAGCGTCGGTCTTGCTCCTGAAATTCCAGAAAGTCATGAATAATGCATACTCTTGCCGGATGATAGGCATCAATTTTTTTATCCTTTTTAATATTTGCTTGGTACAACTTTAATTCTTCGAAGGATCCCTATATTCCGGCTTACTTCGCTTAAAATAAAATTGCCTTTGAGACCGTGTCAGAAGAGAGAGGTAAAAAAATACGATGCGCATAGAATTGTCTTCTTCGTATGAAATAACTTGCGTAAATGTAAATTTACGGTTGGACTCGGCTAAATTGGAGCCACAGCTCTGGCTCCGCCAAACTGGAGCCCGTGCCGCAAAAATGTGACATGTGACACTGCAACATCCATAACGTACCTGACTGCAATTAGCAATAAAATGAAAAAAATCGAGTAGAAAGTGTATGGAAATTTTTCACCCTTTCCCCCTTATCAGTCTCCCATGAAAATTTAAACAAGCACAAAAACGTAGCTATAAATTTGGTACATTTGAGATCACAGACTGATAATAGGAGAAAAATGAAAAATCTTTTTCCTATGAAAATTTAAACAAGCACAAAAACGTAGCTATAAATTTGGTACATTTGAGATCACAGACTGATAATAGGAGAAAAATGAAAAATCTGCATAAGTGACACCACTTGACGAAGTGAAATTTGTCACTGTATAATTATCACCTTATAATTACCTAATATTAATATGGTTGCTGAAAACCTTTTCCCACAAATTTATCCTCTACCTAAAACATTCTGCTCCCATTTCTATTCTCCTGTATCCCTCCTTTCTCCCTGTCTGATGAAATGCAATACCAGTTGCGTAATTCTATCAAGTCTCACAGTCCCCGAACCGAAATGTCTGTCTACCTACACGGTTAATATACGACGTAGTTATCCTCTCGGATCTACTTACACCGCAAAATGGGTTTTAGCTGATGCGGTTTAATTTGCAAATTAAATATTGCTGGAATGACGTCAGAATAACAAGCTGTGGCATTATACTCTCCTTCTTTGCTACTCTCATAAATCCACGTCAGATTGGGAAAGTGTGCTTTGCACAGTAAACAAAACCTGACTTTTTCCTTAATCCGTGATCAGAAAATATATTCCAGTTTTCAGTTATTATCAACAGTAAATAATCATTTCTTGCAGTCAGTCTGAACTCTGAAGAGTTCCTTGGGTACACCCAGATATTTGCAGTTTTTATGCGAAGTTTTGGCCATGTTAACTTGTTCTACCTTATGTATTATGGGTAGAAGACAGATAATTATTCATAAGAATAAGAAAGAAGTGAATAGCTTTTGCAGAGAATACATTTTTTTTCGATGGCTTCACTCTTCGCAGAAATTGTTGCTAATGTCTTGTTGAGGACAAATCAATTAGGAAACCCCCTGCTCCTCCTAATTGGATTCAAAAAATATTGCTGACTTTAGAACTTGGGCATGACAAATAACAACCTCTCACCGGAAAATGTGTACATCGCTATCGATCCAAAACTTGAGACGAGAAAAACAGCCACGTATTACTTAATCACCTTTCCAAAACAAATCCTTGCTATGTGCAACACCATCTTTTCCATAGCTATGTTCATGTAGCTCCAAAAAAGAGCATCATGCAGTGTCTGCTTCGCAATTTTTTCATACAGATAATTGAATCATTAATCAATCCAAAATGTTGTCTCACGCGGAAAAGGGTGTTCCCGTTCGTCTAATTGACCTTGTTCATTCCAATTGGTCATCAAAACTGGCGTATGCTCTTCCTTTCAATATCCATTTCCATTTCTTGGATAAAGGGTACAAACCAGTTTGCACAAATACTAAATAAATTATATGGCTAATTAGACGCTTTGAAAATTTATAGGAAAAGTCTGGAAAATGAACGAACCTGGAGACCAGCAGCAGCGCAGCATGGTTGGAAGCTCGGTCAACACAAAGATCGCTTCTGATTCGGGCTATGGTTCCAACAAGTCTACACAACGCAGGTAAACTTTTCCACCCAAGTCCGAGCACTGTTACGTAATCCCCTCCAACCAATTTTACTATTATTCATGTTCATATTTGCATGCAATATTTTCTCCACAGCTCTGAAAGCAGTAAGTCCCATGAGAGCTCTGTTTCCAACGAAAGCACCAGCGCAGTTTACCCTCCAGGATCGATGTATTTTTTTTAAAACAATTTTTAATAATCCTTTCAATTAACGCCCTCTGGTCATACCGTTCACCTAAAATGCATATAAACATTGCATATTGATATTATGAATCTTAGCGCGGAGTGTCCCCCTCTCTCGGCGTTATCTCCAAATCATGGCGGCTCCACAAAACGCCAGGGGAAAAAAAAGAAAAGCGACCGGAAGCAATCCATTGGAGAAAAAGGTGATGGGGCGAGTACCCTACAGCAAGCAATGGAACAAAGCGGCCAGTCCGTGGGAACTCCTTCGTCGGTGCCAGGAGCATCGCAACAGCAGCACAACCAGTCTCAAAATATGTGTCAAGGGGGCAGCAAAACTTCAAGTCCTCACGATAGCAAGGCCCTCCAAATGGCGGCACTCACTCGAGCACTAAGCTCCCTCAAAAAGTTTCATAAACCTTTGACAGGTTTGTTAAGTTTTCACTGATGATGAAATCAAATCATTCGAAAAATACAGAGAAATGAAATCAACTATAAACCAACTTGGGTTTGAATATTTTTGATATTCTTATCGTTTTCTCTCTTTGTTTCCCTATTTTGTGTATAGTATGAAATAGTAGCAGTTACAACGGAGCTCAGAATTTAAAGGAGCTCAAAATGCATTGTAAAAGTCAATATAAAAAAATATTTTGTAATTTGGTGCATATATGTGCAGACTCCGAAATAAACGAAAACACGGAGGAGATCGGTAAAAAAGGGGGGAAGTGGCTGGAATACTTCTCCAACGATGTGAAAGTAGATGATGGCGGTAATGAGGTGAGTTGGGAAAGTAGGACAAAACTTGAATGTAATTTGATATGGATTTTGGAGTAGGAGTAGTGATGTATTAGACTCATTATCATTTTCTTTCGGGATAGGACACCTTCGCATCCGTTGTTTCCCTGGAGGATGGCGTGATCGTTTACATCACTCCGAACATTTCCAACATTCTCGCATTTCCGAAAGATATGCTGATTGGACGCAGCTTTCTAGAGATTGTGCATCCCAAAGATAAAATGGAATTTGCGAGCCATATTACCTGCGGAATGAGCTTTCCGATGAGTGAGCAGCACACTGCTCAAAGCCAAACCTGCGGTAAATCAATAATAAAAAAAATAATAACTCCATTAATGATTTTCTAGCCAATGAATAAAATTACGCATTTAGTAATAAGAAGAAAGATAAACAAGGATTTAATTTTGTGATGAGCTAAAAATAAAAACAAAAGAAAATAACTTTTTGCGTAGGCACAGCAAGAGTAGACTCGGAACCCTTTTACTGCCGTTTACGTCAGTACCGAGGATTAAAAAATGTGGGATTTGGGGTGGTCGATAAGAGCGTCCAGTACTGCCCTTTCAAGTTGACTATGTCGCTGAAAATGGTTGAGCAGTCTGCAACGCAGGAGCAGACAGAGGGCTCTGGTGGGAATAAAGCTGGATCGAATATAAATGAGACGTCATCGATGGGGAATGAAGAGAAAATGTCTAACAAGTCATTGTCAGACTCGGGAAATATAAACAATAACGCTGGTGGAATTGGTGTGGGAGGAGGTATTGGGCACGGTAAAAAAGGAAATCAAAGCTCTACCGTCCATTTAGTGATCGTGGCTAATCGAATCAAGTCAGCGTATCAATGTAAGGATGTCTTTGCAAAAACGTTTTCTTAATTCGAGAAAAAAATTCTATTATTTGGAGGATTTCTTGTAACGGTAAGCCGTATTTTAAAAATTGAAATGCAGACCCTGAAGAGGCACCTTCCAGCCCAGGGAAATTTGTGACAAGACACTCTGCCAGCTGCCACTTTGGCCATGTCGACGCTGAGGCAATCAATTACTTGGGACATCTCCCACAGGACTTAATTGGAAACTCTGTACTGGACTATTACCATCCGGAGGATATGGAACTAATGAAGGATATTTATGTGGGAGGTATGATGATCTCTGATTTCAGTTTTGCTATATAGTAACTTGGCGTTTTCAATAAAATTCCTTATTTCTAATTAAATTAATTGCCACTTGCAGTTATGCAAGAGCAGGGCAAGCCATTCAAAAGCAAACCGTACCGGTTCCGGGCTTATAATGGATCATTTGCGATGCTGGAAACGGACTGGTCCTGTTTCGTCAATCCGTGGAGTTGGAAACTGGAATTTGTTATAGGGCAGCATCGGGTTGTACAAGTAAGGAAACCAGCGCTTGCTAGTAATTACTCTTAAATGTACTGTAATTGTCTAATTAATTCTAACAATATGTGTTTGAATGTTTGCAATTAAATTTTGAGGGCCCTGAGAATCCGAATGTTTTCACGCAACCAAATGACGATAACGAGCACGTGAAGAATATTCCAAAAGAGATTCTGGACGAAAGCAAAAATCTCCAAAACGAAATCAAGAGACTGCTAGCTGAGGTTAGAATTAGAAAGAGAACTCTGGAAGTATGTGGAAAGTATAACTTTGCTAAAAACGAATTTATTGCTCTTGCGCATTCAACTAATTTTGAAACAAATGTTTTCATTTTTGTCTTTCCTGCTCTCTTTCTTATACGGCACCACTCACATAATGATGTTAAAAATTCGTCAATAGTCTTCTCGTCGCAAAAAGGATTTGGCTGCGCTAATGGAAATGATGCTGGATGGGATGGCAGAAAATTCCGACAAGTCGGGCTCTCAATGTAGTGGAATGCTTTCTGTTGTGGTGAGGCAATCATGGAGATGCAAATTAAGGTGTGTTTGATTTGGCAAAAAAAAATTATTTGTACTTATCACATTTCAGGAACGTGATTCCGCAATGCTTGGAGAAATCTCGCCACACCATGATGACCACTCCGGGAGTAACCAAAGTTCGGAAACTCCACCTAGTTATGATCAACTTAATTACCGCGAAAACATAGAAAGGTAAAAGTCACTATAAATGTGTATGAGTCGTGAAAAAACAGACTAATTTTGTTTTGAATTTGCTGAATTTGCAGGTTTTTCCAGAGCCAGCCAAAAACAGTACGCTCGGATGAGTCCAAGGAGAATAAGATGGAAACGGAGAAACAGGCAAATCGTTCTTCCGACTCGGATAGCAAAAGCTCTATGAATCTGGACTACAGCTCGGGTTCAAACATTAACGCTGGGTATGTACAAAAGCCCTCAGCCTGAACTTTTGTCACTTTCGGTCCCATAATGTATCCCATTTTCCTTTCAAACTTTAACCCTAGACTGACAAGTTGGAGCGGCAGCGGCAGTAATGAAAACGATAGTACTGGCCGAGAACTCTTGTCGAGTCCTTTGACTGAAGAGCGTCTAAGCAAGTAAGTTATCCGTATTCCGTACGTGGCATCGTGGCATCTTCGTCTGAAAACGTTATTTTTTCTCCATCCTAAAATTTCCATCTAATTTCTACCACAGGCATAATATGGTGATGGAAACGACAATGATGCAGCGTCACCGCGAGCTCCGAGGTAAAAGTTGGGTGACTCCCGGGAGTCAAAAAGAGAGCCGGCACAGGCACTCCGAAAAGGTACACACCCCCTTACCAGTCGCTTCGTCGACTTCCCTCAGCAATGATAATGGCAAGGGCTCTTATTACTTCAAACTAACGAGATGTCACAGACGTACTAAATGCAAACACAAAATTACGGTAAACAACCAAAAATTTAAGAAAAAATCAGTACAGCAAATACGAAACTGTTAAAAAAGAAATGTCGCCAGAAAACACTTCGTAAGAGAAAATTGAAGACCGACTCGAACACGTACAAAAATCCTAAACTACGATTCAATTTCCATGCACTTTGATTCTAATAAAGCCCGCTACACACATTGTGGTAGAAACTGCACGAAAGGATTTTCCTGAGTCTTCGCTAATGGTCATATTTGGTCATATCGCTAATATTCAAAATATATGGACCGCCAAAGGTAGTTATTATAAGAAAAAAAACCTTTTTCTCCATTGTCGGGAAGCGACTTTTTTTATATGGGATTTAAAATAGAAAGTTTCGTTTTTTAAAAACGTATGTGACGCCTCCGATTTTTTTTAAATACGTGATATCTTGTTTCCTTGCTCTTCCATTTTCCCCGTAGGTTGATAATCCGCACGGGTTGAAGAGAACTGGAAACGCCAGCTGGGATGGCGACGCACACAAAGCCAAGCACCCACATATGGAAAACTGCTGTTCTCGAAGGAACCCTACAATGGCTCCTCCTCCTGCGGTGGCTGCCGCCGCAGCTTCGACAGGTCGGTGCTGTGCTGGTCACAATGCAATTAATCTTTGGCCTCCGTTTTCTATTACGATGACCCCGGGGAATACAACTCATACTTATCGGTAAGTTCATTTTTTAAGTATATAGGTAAATACTTTCGTGGGTTAGTTTGTATCACATTATTTCTAATACTTATTGTTAGTTTGCATATTTTGCCTTCTATGAAAGAAAAAACATTCATCTCTCATCTCAATTCAGACAGTCCAGAGATTATAGGTTGCCAAATGCCATTTTTTTATTGTCTCCATAAATTGTGATTGCCTACGACGAGTAACGGGGTGCATAATTGATATACATATACACATATACCTACATTATGAGACAAAACAGCGATTTATATCCTGTACTGTACTCCTTCGATACTGTAGTCAGCAAGAAAATATAGTATTTTTGCTTAGACGCAAGAAACTCTTTTCCTCCTTTCTAATTAATGCTGACGTTTACGTCTTTACGAAGCAGTATCAGTTCTTGTGGAGGCACTGACCAGGATGACAGTTCACTGATCCATCGGCCAAAATCTGTACTTCTAATATGATATTAACTAAAAATAAGATGAAGACCAGTCCAAAAATTGATGGAACTAATGTAAGAATAAGCATTAAAATTTTTGTATTGATAATACAATACGGGAAAACACGGGAAAAAATCAATACGCAAATCAATGCAGAACAGTAGAGCGTAAACTCCGCTGTTGCTATCTGTCATAGCGCTTCAGCTCACTCCCTCCATATTTCATCACATTAGCGACAAACGAGTAGTGAAGCAATAGAAAATGTTGTATCGCGATTCGCGAAAAGCAAACGGTTCCCACAGGTAGCTTATATTTCTACATTATGTACCTATTTTCGTGCTTTATATCATCCTGTCCATTTGCTATAGCCTATAATTTGTAGAGGGGTATGATAGTACTATTCCTTTGTTTTTTTGATGAGGTGAGCATAAGGGAAAGAAAGAGTGAGTAAGAATAGCAGCACACGCACACGTTTCCAACTCTTCCCAGCTCGTCTGGCATGTTGCTCCTATTACTAACGCTCCTTTGACATTGATAAAAATCTTGGAAAAGGAAAGGCTGAAAACGTGACACTGTTACGAGCTAATACGAGACCACGGAGAATCCCTGTAGAGCTTCAGGCTTACTCCCTCCGTGTATTTTTGGAGACTAAATCCCACTCGGGATTGTTGCAAAATTTCCATTCATTCGTTTAGCCACATGGCGTAAGTTTCATTATTTATCTGTGGCTGAGTTGGAAAGGTGCTAACTTTTGGTGTAGAAAGTGAGTAGTGCAAAAAACAGGGTTTAGTCAGAGACGACGTTGATACCATTGTCATTAGTAGGGTTAAGCTTTGGACTTGTCTTTACGAACTGAATTTGCGGAATTTTACTAACTTTCAAAGTCGTTAAAACTGTAATTCTCAGAACGGCAGGAGGAGCAACTACAACGGTTGCGGGGAGACCTGGAGGATCTGGAATTCCTACAAGTTTCCCTACAGGCTTCCTAAATTTATCGCAGTACTTTAGTACAAACCGACCGGGGTCAGGGATTCCTGTCCCGGGCACTCTAATTCCGGAAACGATTTCTGTATCTGCGGCTACTCCGACGGCTCCGTTACTGTTTCTACCGAGCCACCATCACCAACACCAACATCATCAACATCACCAACACCAACATCATCAGCATCATCAACACCAACATCATCATCATCATCCACATCCACATCAGTTTGGGCATCAGCAGGGTAAGCAAAAATTTTTGCGATTATCTTTTGCAGCCTAACCAAGGCAACTTCCTTTGGCTTCATTTGATATAGAAAGCCAATTAGTTGGTCATTGTACTATTGTCTTAAATATATGCAGTATGCCTACTAAAATCTTAGACGAAAAGTATGTAGCCTCTATCATACTAAATGTATATTAGCATAGACTAAAGTAAAAATTCATATCCAAAGAAAAATCTTAAATCGAGAATGGAGCCATATGTAATATGAAAACAAAGTTTAAAATTTTGAAATTGCGTCAGTTTTTAAATTGAAACTTTTTGAACATCTCACGTTACCCTCACCGAACGGAAAGAGCTTGAAAATGGGTTTAAAAAGTTTACTCGTTGAAACTAACTAAATTTTTTCTGATAATTAAGAATCGGGCGGGGTGTTCGGCTTTCTAGTGAGTGGTTCTGTTCTGGAGCTACCTTATGGAAAGCCATTTCTATCTTTGGGGGAGAGTAGTGAGTACATTTGTTTTGGACGTGGCAGTCAATAATGAGGGCGACACAGGGTGAGGCGTCCCGCGTCCTAGACTGGACATCCAACAAAAAACTGAATAGATAAATTAACTTGTCTCTGAAATAATTTTAAATAGCTGCGAAAACTAATTATTTTTAATGAGAAATAACTGTATTTTTTAAACGACTCCATCACTAGCATCAGTGAGTCAGTCAGTGGTGGTTGGTGGTCGAAAGAGCGAGAGCAGGTCTGTGCATTGTCGTGGTGGTACCGATTTCAGTCACAGAGACACTTTGAGGAGACCCAAATCCGGTTCCATGTCCTTAGCGACAGTTTATAGGGACTCATATCTGACCCACAATTGGCTAATTGGTTGGTTGGGGGTGCACGGCGCAGTTTTAGTCTCTCTTGGTTCCGCAGCTTTAGCCCTTCCGAGCACACGCAGGTCCGGGTGAATTTGGTATGGTAAGACAAACTGATTTCTCTGTATATTGTCATCATCATTAAACCGATCAAAATCCTTTTTCTGTTAGAATCCAAACATTCGAAATTGTGTTCACACGCATGTTGCCAAAAAGTCATACTCCGTTTTATCAATTTTTGTTTGCTTCTTTCTATAATTTGCAGTTATTTATTGTTTTGGATTCTTTTCACGCAAAAATTTCTCCTCGTGAAAATTATTCTGTTCGCATTTTACTTTTACTCATAAAAAATCTTCGGTAAGACTTCCTTTGTATTTTAACTGAAAAATTTCTAAATCAAAATGGCAATAATGCTCAGGTCCAAATACGATATTTAGTTCCTTTCCTTACATTATCATAGTCATTATTGTTAAACTAATGTATTCTTGATTTAAATATATTTATTGGAAGTAATTCTTACGTTGAGTAGTAAACAATTGGAAGTTTTTTCCTACTGTATTAATTTTTGTAGTTCCCTGCCTTCGTCAACCGAGCGTTAATTTCAACGAATTGATTAAAATGATGATGATGACTACTGTCAGTGAGATTGGAAAGGGCGGCACACACGAGAAAATAAGCATTTGAGCTGAATCATACAGTTTTACTATTCATGTAATACTAATTACTAGAGCGTAATTATAAGAACACAAGACTCCCAAAAACATCAATTCTTCTTCGCAGCGTATTTCCAGACGCGTTTGTTGAATTTTTTTATAATTTTTTAAATGTAATTTAGAAAATGGGTTGACATGTTTATGGAGTGTTCCAATTTGGAGGCTAATGCCAAGTTATTATTCGCGATTTTACAGTGCAATTATATCCTGCGGGGGTAGTGTATCAACCCCTTGGTCCTTGCATTTACGGACAGCCGTCCCAGATAATGATGCCAGCTGGATTTCTTGGAACGATTTTGCCCCAAGACCAAGCTGTATTAAATCAAATGGAGTCTTCCCATCCGACTGTGAGTGCTTCACAGGGAGAGGCAAAAGGCACAGCTACGCTACCAACTTTTTCGGAGGCAAACAATTCTGGACCATCTTCCAATAATTCTCGTAACGTGAGGAATGGAAATGCGGAACAGGGTACCGCAGGCTCCAGTAGAAACATTGCTGGACGAGATAACATTTTGCGATCGGCGGATGGAATAGGAAGGGGGCCGTGTAAGGTTCCAACGTCCATCAATCAGCATCTGCGTTCGAATTTGATAGAAAATGAAAGCGGGTAAGGTTGTAGAGGATTTGGATTCACGAGAAAGTCTCATAGTTAGGTAGTTGAAAATGTGAGTAATGAAATTCGAAATTTCGTAGATCTGAGGAGAGTATGAACAACAGTAGTATAAACACGAAAGATTTCCTGGATGATGATAAGGATTTGAGTCAATCAAATTCGGATGCTGATCAGGATGTTCCATCGTGGGGCAATATGGGACGGAAAGGTGAGCCTAGGTGTGAAGAACAAGGAGGACTGGGCGATGGTGGCAAAACGGGCTCATCCAACAGGCCCAATCTTGTTCGGAAAAAGCAACCGCCTTGGCTGGAGCAGGTGACGGTGACATCAGATCTGATGTATAGGTACATGGTCCCGGCTAAGGACATGAGTGATGTTCTTCAAAAGGATTTGGCAGCTTTGAAAATTATCGGGAAGGTATAATAATTTTTAAATATAATGTAATTAGTGGAAGAAATTTTGATTTCATGCATATTGAGTCATTCTAACTATTCCATGTGCTAATTTTGAATTTCAGCACTCAAATAATATTATGGTCAACGATCAGTTGGACATGTTATACGATGAATTGGAATATGTTGCGGGAGGCTCCGGGGTGAAACTTAATTTAGAGGAGGGAATTCTGAGCAGCTGCAGCAGTGGGGATGAGCGTGGAGGAAAAGTGGGGGAGGGAAGAAAGGTACCTAAATATCTCTAGTATAAATTATTCTGTTAGAAATTTTATCCAAGTTTTATTCAATTACCAGTAGCTGATAAAATTAATCAATCACTAAATTCTTTTTTCAGTCCAAGAAGACTGTGACTTCTCATCAGTATACTAAAATGGTCATTTTATACGAGGAGAATGCTCCCTTTCCTCCGGAGTCTGAAAACATCGCTCCTAGAACGGAAGCGTAAATGGATAGAACTAGTCCATTCCATTTAAAACGGTAGATATTAATGAGGAAATCCTCTTTACAGTACTTGTGTAATGCGTACCCAACGGGTATTCAGGAATTTTCAAAGTATGTATCTTTCCCCAAAAATACTCCATTCCATTGTATCTAGTTCAAAATTGGAAGTATGTAACAAACAATTAACTTTTGTCCGATAACTCAAAGACCTTAAAAAAGAGTTCTTATTTCTGGAGAAAACAAGAGAAAAATCTATTTACGATTTACATGTAAATACGAAATACCTACCTATTTAAACCCTACATATGTAGTTTAGATTAAATACCTACTCATACCTATTCCTTTAACTCAGCCCGTTAGTAGAATGCGAATCTCTATCCTGTAGAAACTGAAATTGTGGACAAAATCTTAATTATTTTATTAAATTACGGTATTATACAGTTAAGTGAAACTGCTGCCACTACTGTGTACAGTACAACATCAATTTTATTCAAACCGTAACAAACTAATTATGTATTGCAATAAAATTGAAATTAAAAAATTTCCCCAAGCAGATCAACATCGCCGAGCTGTATACTGCGTACATTCATTGTAATTTGCCGAAGCAGCAGCAACGCAACAAGGTCACATGTCATGTTACCTTTTAAATGTTTTTCAAGCATCATATTATGCATTCCAATACATATCCTCAACTCTACGTCCACACACAACCGCCTGCGTTTTCTACGAAATGCTGGGAAAAACACAAAACGGGGACGAAAGCAGGGACCTCCACACGTCCTCTAAAAGTAGCTACCGTTACTTCAGCAAAAACTATGCTACCTCCACTCCACCTCTCTACGTTTAGCCATAAATAATGCGGCTTATTCACATCCAACACTCAATCCTTTCGCCACTGTCATCACGCTATAGTATCATCACTCGTCACTATAAGCGTTATGCACTGTTGCCGACTACTACATAAAAATGTAGGGCTTTCTTAATACCATTTTCCCTGGATCATATCACATCGGCTACACTATCAACTATCATATTATGAAGGAGAACCGCTTTCTGGCTTCTTTTTACTACATGTAGCGAAGCGAGGAACGTCAGTCAATTCAACTCCAGCTATGAAGCCTGCCAGGTGTCCGGTTTACAGCATTTATATTCTCAAGTAAAAAAATGGTTTTTGTACAGAATGCTCGTTCAGACATTGAAAAATTATTACAGCTCTAGCCATTATGATTGCTGCTGCTGCTATGCCCATTTTTTTCAGGAGAGCCTACTAAACAAGACCCAGTTTTCTACTTTATCCATCCCCTAGTTATAGGCAACAATGGAAGCCTTTTAATACCTTCCTATGAAGCTTCTCTCCGGCTTTATAGGAAGGGTAGCAAAAGGTAGTGTAAAAGCATAAAAAGTGTGTTTCTTTTTCTGGTACATATCTCACCCTCTCCTCTACACACACATCTATCATCCCTTTTTAGTACTGTAGGAACGGGCTTTTTTTGCGAAAGCAGAGAGCTCCTTTCACAATAGACCCCAAAAAATTGAAACTGGCAACTGGAAGAGTGAAGCGTGTGTGGAACGGGCTTTTTTTTGCGAAAGCAGAGAGCTCCTTTCACAATAGACCCCAAAAAATTGAAACTGGCAACTGGAAGAGTGAAGCGTGTGTGTGGGAAGAAGTAAACAAAAGGGCACTTTTTTACAGCACTTTCAGCATGGGTTTCTACTAGAAGGAGAGAGACTCAGAAAAGTGAGAAATGAGATGAGGGTAAAACAGATCTCTTTTTTTGTATAGTCATTTTACGCATTCTATATCCGTTGATGATACTTGAAAGTTTGGTGGTGGGATTTGTTCGGAGAGAAGGGGAGGAAAAAAAGAGCCCCTTTGGTAATAATGAAAAAAATGTATTTTGTTTAGTATTTGTCGCTGCATCCTGCTGGCATTGCTATGCGCTTACTCTGTTCTAACTTCTAATATCCTCCCTTCCAAGGCCAACATACAGGGACAGGATAGGCTATGAAGGGATGATGATCGGGAGAGAAGACCAAGACCAAGCTTTAGCACAATAAATAAGTTCCCAGAAACGCTTTTTTTTCCTCCAGTCATAGTCATCGTCATCATCATCAACCCTCTCGTCGCCAAGCACGGCAGCAACAATGCAAGGAACAACGGAGACAACAATGGAGAACAAAAGAAAGGCCTATTGGGTTACTGGCAAGAGGAAAAAGTGATATGGGTGAAGGAGAAGGGGATGAACCTTTTGATTTTATTGTAATAGTTGGAGGCAAAAGTTACAGAAGATAGATATTTTAGGACTGTGAAAAAAAATAATACTCTGTAGACTTTCTGGGTACTTCGGAAAAGCCCGAAATATAAACATTATCAAAACGGATAATATAATTTTTTACTTGTTGGTGATTTGGTATATAGTTTTGTTGAAGTGTGTGGCCTTAAGAAAATTGTGACATGTGCTGGAGTTGGAGATTACTTTGTGACAGTTTGAGCGAGACAAATAGCCAATTTTTAAATACTGGAGAATGTGATTCCAGTAACTTGTGAGATTGTGTCTTCCACTAAAAATAAGACTGGATAAATTATGGTGGAAATGCTCATTATGATTAAAGGAACTTGATGTTTATATTTTACCAGAAAATATGCAGCTTTGGAATAGCCAAGTGTTAGTGTTAGTTAAGAGCGATAAATCTGAATAGTGCTGAATACTTTTAGTTTGATTATGTAAGTATGTAATAATTGAACATTGTTTAATGGGTAGGGTACAGCTGGAGAAAATTTGTTTATTTGTTTGGCGTATAAATTTCAGGCAACATTCTGCTGCCCCACAAGAAGTAGCTGACAGTGGAGCAGGTCTGACAAATATGACCACAGGTTCTGCAGGAGGTCCAATGATGGCAATGCCCCAAGCCCCTCTCAACGGAAATCCAGTGATGGGTTCAGTTCAGCAACAGCAGCCAAGTCCTTCTGGTGGTGGAGTGAATGGCGATGGAAATCAAATCATTAATAACCCAACTGAAGGCGCTCAACAATTCTGCCTGAGGTGGAATAGTTATCCGGCCACTGTTGCAACACAGTTGGCTGCACTTCGAGCTGCCGAGGATTTTGTAGATGTTACTTTAGCATGTGATGGGCGACAACTCAGAGCTCACAAACTTGTCCTATCTGCATGCAGTCCGTATTTCATGCAACTTTTTAAGGTAGAAAATAAAAATACAAAATCGAGTTATTATACGAAGTTTCTTAGATGTAATAACAAATGACAAAATGTTCCAACTGTTTAGAGCACACCATGCAAACATCCGGTAATATTCCTGAAGGATGTTGGCTTTCGCCAGTTGGTGGCCTTGTTAGAGTTCATGTACGCTGGGGAGGTGAATGTATCCCAAGCAGAGTTACCAGCTTTGTTGAGAACAGCGGAAGCTCTCCAAGTTCGAGGACTAGCTGATACTAACCCAAACAACAATAATTTTCCTTCTCCCTCAAAACCGGTACAGTTATTTGTGCATTTCAAGATTTTTATTTATAATTAAAGTCAAAATAGATGGTGAGTTAACATAACTAATAAAATTAAACTTAAAACAGAGCTTCCCACAAACGTTCGAGCCAGGTCAAACTACAATTCCTGCGCAGAACCCTCAACAAAGTGACTCCATAGATCCGTCAATTGGCGGAGGCGTTTGTTCATCTCAAAATGCTGGGAATACACCCTGTGACTCTTCTTCGAACGTCATGAATCCATGCTCAAATGTCTCCAGTGGGAAGCGTTCCGGAAAAACGGAAGAAGAAGAATCTGACTCAAACGACTCACAAGATTTTGAGGTGAGCAATGTCAGTAAAACTAAATTCGAAGTCGCATTTTTATTTTATTGTCAAAATACATTTTATCTCCAACCAAATTCTAGATGGGAGGACTAGTAAAACCAGAAGGATACATGAACGATGACAGCTCAATCTCTCAACAGTATGAGGACACTGGAGAAGTGTTTCCTCAAAATATTGGTGATGAAAACTCATTTGACTTAAGTCAAGACGGTGATCTCGGTGGGGAACTTCTTCCAGGGGATAACAACACTGACGAGGAAGGCACCGACGTGGAAGAGGATGAGAACAGTCTTGATTGCAGCAAGGATTTTCCAGGCTTTCCCAATGACGGCTCATACGGAAATTTAGGCGACCTTGGCGCACAAAACGGAGGACCTGGTTCTATTAACGCAGCAGGTCCTTCTGGAAACAACAATATGGCAGCTGTACATGGAAACGAGGTCGCGCTAGTGAACGGTGGACCGGATAGACTACTACCTCCTCCTCCGCCTGGAGAAGGAGGTCGTGGAAGAAACCGTTTAGCAAGATCTTTATGGCCTCCTGGAATACCTTATCACGGTCCTCAACAATGCCCTTACTGTCCTCGTGTTCTCAGCAATGTCGGAAACTGGAGAAAGCACGTTCTCACAATGCATTTTGCAAGAGAGAAAGTGTACAAGTGTCATCTCTGTTCAAGTGCCTTCAGAACCTCAGAGTATTTGCAGAAGCACTACGTTCGCGTTCACAACTATCCGCAAAAAATGACCCGGAAAAAGTTTGCGGAACAGTCGTGATCGCAAATAAGCGTTTTTTAAAACTCATTCAGTTTTACTTTTTTACTGTTTACTAACATGAAATATTCCCGGTATTAGTATTTTTTTATTTAGAGCTGCTCTGTTCAGTACCCATAAATATATGATTATTCTCACTTAAGACTGTTTAAAATGTTCTTTAGTGCCATTAAGTTTCGAAATAACAGTTGACTTCTTTCTACTCCACAATATATATTTTTCCACTTCCGGTTCTAATACAACTTTTTTTAAAATTTCTATATCACCACTCATTATTTTACCTATTTTAACATTACAAATGAAGATATACATACCAGTTTATGTAGCAATAATAAATTTGGTTAATTCTTGTTATAAAGCCATAAAGCTACAGTGACAGCACTTCCATTTAGGTATATACGCGTTGAAATGATCTTCCGGAAAATAATTGTTGATAATTTATTGTTAAACTACTATACTTTTTTGTGTACAGTTGCAGTCAAAGATTTGAAATAGTAATCACTAAGTAGTAACTACATGCGAACAGATTAATGCCTTGGCCTTGACCTTAGCTGTTTTAGCTTATAAGATATTAGTTTTAAAAGTAACATTTTTGATAAACCTACTTGAACTTTGAACACATACTCACTAAAAATATTTCTATTGTAATATGACATTTTTAATTGTTCATTGAGGGGAGATCCACAAAACACGTTAGTGGTTTTATATACGCTTGTGATATAAAAACGGATAAAAAATTTTACCTGTAAAATTTATACAAACCGTGTTACAAATTGAAGAAGCCTATATATACACAGATTTCTATGAGTCTTTCTATACACATAAATTGTTTGATACCGCCCCACACTTTTTACAAGATGTTATACAAAGCACATTATATAAAGGTAGTAAAATTACGAATTTTGTCAATTCATAATCAATCATGATCGTCCAAGAATATAATAAAGCTCTTTCATAAAAATTGGCAGGTGGTGAAAGTACTTAAAAATTATATATAACTTGCAGTAATGAGAGTAGAAATATAAATCTGTAATTTAAAGTGTAATTGTTGATGCGATCATAGAAATATTTATTTTTAGAATAATGTGCACATACATGTAACTGTATTTTGTACATCAAGTTTTTATATTAAAAGAACCTGTTTTTATTACCGTTGTTGAAAAAAAATCAAGCTAAATGAGTCTATTTTATTGTGCATTATAATTTTTCCATGAAAATCCACTGACGAACGAAGCTCGAGCGAACGAGCTCGAAAATGCTTTAAATTGTTGCTAAATATAAAACACGAGACAAGCAATATGGGGTTAGCACTGCTGACCTTTTTGGGAAGGTTAGCAGTATTTTGGGAAATACTGAGAATTTTAACAATGGGCTATTTTTATTCAATTCTCGGAATGTCAATTCTCGTCCTTGTAGAAGGGTGCAGAATTAAGCATACCTACATTACTTTTCAACAAATTCTAGCTTGCCCCAAAATATAAGAACATGTCTATCAATAACACATGCCTTTTGAATAAACTTGTTTAACTCAGAAAACAGTATCGTTCACTTTTTGTGTGAGAATGTGAAGAAAAGCAATGACAGCAAACAAAAACCAACTCGTTTATTGCATGAAAAAAGCGAGTTGGCTGGAGTGGAGTAGCGGCAAGGCAATGCCAAGAAGTGAAGATTCAATTTCTCACTCACCTTTACCAGCTACAGCTACAACCCCCAACAGTGCAGCAGAATGCATGTCGAAAAAAATGCACATAATTTTGTGGTGCAATAACACTCTTCTGTTAAATCCACTAAAAATAAGAAGAGTGGTAGCGGTAGCATACCGGCTAATTTGGTAATATCACGAACGAGTTAAGTAGTTTAAATTGAAAGGCTGGTAATAACCGATGGGGATTGGTGAAAGTTAAATTAAACTGCAAAAATGTCAGACGCTTGGGCAGAAATTCAGGCTTTAAAATCTAAACGGGAGTCTCGGAGGATTCGCTTGGAGGAGAGGAAGAAGGAACGACAGGATATTTTAAATCGAGGATTGGTAGTTGGAGAAAGTGCAGGAAGTAGTTCTAGTCCTACCGCGAGCCCTAGGATTAAAGTCGAAAATGCAGGTAAAATTAGTTGCCGATAAGCAAAGATTATGGCTTGCGTACTTTTATAAAGTCTTTTTTTGGGTTTTATCTACAGGGCCTGTTGATATAAAGTTGGGAGGAATGGTATCTGCTAGTGGTGACGTTTTACCAGCAGGATCAAATGTCTCCCTTTCGTCTAGCAAATTTCAAAGCAGTGACAAAGTAAAAACTGAGCAAGGTAAATAAGTTTAAAATCAGGCAATTTTAACTAAAGTTTAAGTTGTGTATTAGTTTATCAATTTATCATCGCGTGTTTTGCAACTGCTTTCACTGCTTTCTTTGGATATTAACATGGCAGACGCTGACAACTTTATCGATGGATCATTTGAAGATTATGTGCTCCAAACTTTATCGGATGTCGCACTCCGTCTCCCTATGGATTCCAAGCAGCTTCTAGCAACTGTGAATAGAGCTCTTGACTTATCCGTTACCCATCTTCAAATTTTTAACCTCCTTCAAAAATTTGCTGTTCAGCAGCTGATCAGGTTTGTAGCAGTTATACAGTTTAATATATATACATATACTAACATACATAAACAAAAATTTTGTTTATGTATTTGTAAAATTTGAACGCAAATCACTATTATCCCATCTCTCAAATTGTTAAAAATATGGTTATCTTTAAAAATTGCAGCATTGAGGAAAAGTTATCTGATGGAGGGTCTTATCTTGAAATACTTACTGCTGATCATACCAAACTTGTAGCTATGCTGCCATCTACGAAAAGAAGGCGTAAAGGTAATTAAATAATTTAAATATTCCCTTTTCGAAGCATTCCTACAATAAAATTACTCTGTAGCTTCATGTATGGTGTTATTTCAGATGTTGAGGCTGACTCAGATGGGTCTGGTGATGGGGCACCAGAAGATAAAAAACCTAGGGAGGACGAAAATGATGTCCTGGTAAGATTTTTTGACTCTTATAACACTTAAACTTTAATTCTGCGAAACATTGCAAACACGTCAGTATTTACATATTATATGTATTATGTTTTCAGAGTTTGCTTTCACTTGCCTCCACCAGAGAAAAGGAAAATAAGCGCATTGGAGAAGAAATTTTGGAACTTTTGAGCAGACCAAGTGTGAAAGAGAAGACGCTCGCTGAGCGTTTTAGATCTCAAGGGGGCTCCACAGTTAAGGAATTTTGTCCCCAAGGCACGAAGACCGAGTGCTGTAGAGTATCCGCAACATCTAAACCTTGTGGGCGGCTTCACTTTCGTAAAATTATACAATCTCATACTGATGAATCGTTGGGGGACTGTTCATTCTTGAATACCTGCTTCCATATGGAAACCTGTAAATATGTTCACTACGAAGTTGACTCGGAAGATCGTGCGGCACGCGCTGCAAGTGACAACAACAGATTATCTCTCTTCCGTTCAAGTGGAGTTTCGGCTTCATCTCTGGAAGCACAGTCCGGTCCAACGACGGTTTAGCCCAATAAAAATAATGATTACTTAATAGAAACCGGTGCGGTACGGTAAATTGTATGAGCTGTTCAATATGTCAATTTCATATCGTTTCCCATTTAAAATTGTAGGACATTGGCTAAATCATGGAAAGGAGCACTGTCTAGTTGGTATGAAAGGAAACCCTCCTGTCAACCGTGGATTGGATTGTGATGTTATTGTGGCCGAAGTACGTGCAACTAGCCATAAGCCTGACGAGATATACGGAATTATAGAAAGACTGAGCCCCGGTACAAGAAAAATTGAACTTTTTGGCAGACCTCATAACATTCAGCCCAATTGGATAACTTTGGGAAATCAACTAGATGGTACACACATTGTGGAAGATGATATTAATACACGGGTAACCGTTCGCTATCCTGACGGTAATTACGGAGCAAAAATGACTAAATAATATCTTTATGTCTCAGTCGGTATTTTAGGCTAATCTACTTCTAAGGCTAATTTTATTACTAAATGTTTTTTCGCAGTATCGGTTTTTTGTTTTGTAGTATGGCGTGTTGATACTTAATATTACAATGTCATTGTCGCTTTTTGGATAAACCCCTCCCCTCTATTACAACACAACAATAAGGCTCTAATGTGTAGGGTTTTATAAAAGTTACCTAATTGATTCCTTAAATGACCACTAGGCATGTCCTGAAACAGATCAACATCTTCAGGTAGATTTGTGAGCAGCATATTATGTTGGTTATCTGATCGTATAAAGTCCTCCATAGCTTAGCAGAGTAGACTGTAACACGCAATAAAGTCTGGGTGCCAGTATCCTTTGGCTTCTTGGAACACTATATATCCTGTACAACCTTGTAAACATACTCAACAAAACATTGCGTTGTACGATCTTGTATAAAGGTGATTCTCTCCTTCCCTAACTATTCCTTTCCCGTATGCCTTGCTTCCTGCTCCTCGCGCCAACGGATCGCCTCATGCCAAATAAACCAAACTACTCTGTCCGGGTCTTTGGTAATAGTGTGCCCTCGTCATAGACGAGTCCTTGCATTTATTCTCTTCCCCACTCCAATTAATACACAACATAAATCAGTAATATTATACAAGTTGCATGCTGAGTACAGCAGCTTGAGCGAATATCTTTAATGCTCGCTTGCTAGCGAGTGCCTTACATACTAGAATGTGTGCCTACTTTGGCACTTAGGTACCCATCCATTGCACTTGGTCTTCTTAGGTATTGTTGACTTAGACATTAGATGTCCCCTCATGATAATGATGATAGACATGCGCGCGTCAGGTTTTTGGCACTTCATGGCAGGGTCTCGTTTTCATACATCTACTTAATCTTCTCGAGCCAGATGTATTTGTTTGAAAAGGTTTATAAGTTACAAGCGAAACTAGACTATATAAATAAATGATTGAGGGTGGTATTTCCCGGGTTTCGGCATCAAAATGTGGATTGGGTCTTATCCACATCCAAAAAATGACCAATAAGCTCTTAAGCTGTAGAGAGAGCTAGTACATCCTTCAGGGTGGTGGAATCATCTTTTGTAAAAATTTGTGGTGAGCCCTTTCGCTTAGTAGGACAAAGATGAACTGGTCCTTGGGCCTTTCCTCCAAGTCTGAAAATTTGCAATTTACGGCTAATGAACGTAAAGATGCAATAAACGTATTCACCGTCTCGCCAGATCGTTGCCTCTGTCTCATAACTTTGAACTGTTCGTTCCGCAAGAACCTTTGTGGCTGGCTTGAAGTGAGCTCCTTAATTGTATTGGTTGAAGGGGCGTCTGGAGCGAGTAAGTTGCACAGCAATGTGTATTTAAATATGCCTATGGATGAAGATTCCTAGAATTCTTTTCTGATCTACTGTAAGATCAGACCCATTGGCTAGGCTAGGAAATTGTTGATGGTGCCGTTCCACATCTCAAAATCACCTTTAGAAGGGTCAAACGGTTGCAGAAAGCTGATAGTTAGTGCCCATCGTGATTTTGGTCGGTGTAGGAGTTAACTGTTCTAAACTTTATAGAGTTTTCTAGGAAAAGGACGGTAACTCAAGGTTATACCACTCTGCTTGTAGTAAAATATAAAAGTACAGTGAAATGCATCCTTCATCTTAAAAGCTATGCGATGACATGTACAATCGAATAGTTTCACTAACAACGGGTGTGTCTGTTAAAAACCAATTGTAGTTATGATTTTCCGTATTATGTACAAAAGTTTGTAAAAATAATTTATCTAGTATGTAATAATGATAAAAACTGCATTGTGAGATAAATAAAAATGAAAAAGAATCACCAGGCTAAATAAGCTCAAAAAATTTATATTCGTCATAATTTCGTCTTTATTTCATACAAGGTTCATAATTAAAAAGTAATAAAATACGAGGTACTACTACTTTTGAAACAAACATTATTACTTTCATTCTAAAGAAGATTTAAGTACTGATATAATGCTGAAACAGCATTACTCATATTCGTGCCACTTTAAATAATGCTGCTGGTATGTCAGTAAATCAACATTGCTACAAAAAACTGATTCAATGCGGAGGGGCTATATCTCACACAGCCACACAAGACAGCATCTTTTTAATTCCATTACATTTTAACATGTTAACTAAAACTTAACTAAACTATCAACTCGTTTTTCTGCTTTAACAAGCTAAATGTCAGTTTTCGTGAATTGTGCAGGAGAGATATTGTTAGTAACAGCTCAAGGGAAGAAATACATTTTTTCATACTTTACAGATAAGTATACAACGATTGAGGAAACTACACCAAACAGAATTTTAGCACAGTGGTAGGAATATAAATTTTCACTTTTTTCACAATGTCGTTTATTTAAAGAAGACATTTTTTAGGATTTTAACAGGTACTCCATCGAAGAAAGTAAGGAAAAGACAATTCGAGACAAGCAAGTTCCTGACATTCATAGAAATCAAAACCCCTCTCCACCTCCTGACTTTTAACGAGTTAATTGAAAGTAATAAGCATGGATAAAACATGATTTTATTAAGTACTGTGTTAAATAATACCATTTCAGTTACGTTACAAACAGCACGTCTCTTAAGAGGAATGCATTTTTTTATTACTACAAAAACATAAAATATAAAGAGCTGCTTAGCTTAATGTGTTTTTAAAAAATCCAACAAAGAAACTTACATACTGGATATATCACTTACAGTTTTTATTGCTATGAATAATAGCAAACCGCTATATACGTATTTTTAAAAGTTAACAAGCATCATCTCATCAACAAATATCAACAAACATTTAAGCATTTTTAAAATTTGCATGGTACATTAACGTCTTCGTTAGCTTAAAAAGTACTTTTTCTCTGTTAGTGGCCTTACTATCAGTAAATCGTTTTAAAAAGCTGCTAAATAGGATCTGGAAGGTAAAAATCACGTTGTATTCTAAATTGTTGTATAAAAGGCTGCTAAGTATGATTGTTTTAAGTAATACACTTCAGGTTCTTACAACTATGTTTTTAGCCCACCATTAATAATGACTCTTTAAATGTATAACGCGGTTGCAATATCAGCAAATTTTCTTGTATACAATTTTTTTCACTGATAGACTGAATTGTAATTTACTAGTAGATTTGCTAAAAACCGTAGTCCAAAGTCCTATAAACGTAGATTTTATTAGTATTACAGTCATTTATGTAAAAAGTTAATTTTATATTACTACTGCGCCGCGAGCATGTCATTGACATGTACTATTTTGTGGATACATGATTTGATTTGGATAGCTGAAGTCGATTTGCTGCAGCTGCTTCCGGTGCTCGTTTCATTAAATCTCAAGTACAAAAGTAACAATAATTTGTGCAGGATTCCGGATATGCTACAGATGCAGCTCGTCATTATTTGTTGTGGGGTTGGATGAGACGTTGTTGTCTTCCAATTGGATCCCCGTTAAATCTCGGATTTCATCCACGTCATATCTGGAATGGGAGAAGTAATTAGTAGTAGTGCCGAAGATTTTCCTTAAATTTTCTACACTTGTGTACAGTGTTATTAACGGGGGAATGTATTAAGTACCTGTCATCATCAGAGCCTGACTGCTGCGAGCCCGCTGATAAGTGTGAGCCTGCGGAAATCTGCGACGTTCTCGTGATGGAACCTCGTCGTGGAGTTAAGTACTGGTAGTTGGCTGGTTTTACTGTGATAATTAAGTTGGAACTGTTGGCTATCATCATGTCCGTGACTTGGTCGAGGGACTTTCCTGCTACTTCAATTCCGTTCACCTCCAGAACTTCATCGTTAATGCCGAGCAGTCCGGTAGATTCCGCCAAGCCTCCAGGGACCAATCTAGTTGCAAAATTGAAAGTAATAATTTTTAGAATTCTCGAATCTCAACGAAAAAATATTCAACTAAAATAAAGATAAAATCATTTCTAGAATCTAAAGCTAAATTCAATTTACCTCGAAATAAAAATGCCTGGAACTTTCTCCAGGCCATGCGGGGTAACGCGAATTGCAGTTCCATCCCTGATATAAAACCCAAGTGGCTTATCGGAATTTTGATGTTTAAGCAGCTTCACCCTCCGACACGTTTCCGGAACAATGTCCACATCAATAATTGAAGACACTTGTCTAAAATCTTGAGGGTTGGAAATTGTGAGTGGATGGTGGGCACTTTTCTGTCTGGGCGTAAGCAAAGAGGATATGAGGGTGCGGGAGGTTTTATTGGCGGATCCGTTCAGTAAATCCACTTGAGAGTCCCCTTTCCTCTGGAGCAAAACTCTGAGCAGGGGTCGCGCGTTTTGTAAGGCAAGAAGTAAGTTATCATCGTTATTGATTGGAAGAAGGTCACCGTCCTTCGGGTCCGTATAGCTTATCAGAAAAGGAATATCTTCCATATGATGCAATTTTTCTATCAAAATTCTGAACTCATCGAATTTTGGTTTGGCAGCCTTCTCAATGGAAAAGCGTCTAAACTCCGCTTCAAACTAAACGCAAAAATACAAATATACCTATTACCTAGTCACATATCACAAGATATAAAATTTGAAAAAAATGTTCACTAAACTTACCTTCGTTTTAATTTCAACATGGCTTGACAGCCTTGTTGTTGGAATTTTACTATTTTTCGACATTCTTTGGCATATCCCCTTTCACCAACTCCCTGGAAAAAATGTTCCACGCGTACCAACTTCTCCTTAATCTCGCACTAGCAGCAAACACTTATCACCAGTAGCATAAAATCAGTCTCTTCCCTTTTCCAATATAAGAAAGTCCTGATCGATCCGTAAGTTGAATTTGGCTTATTATTACAGAGCTCTTTCGCAATCGAATTTTACGCACCAGAACGCACTTTTCAAATCCGGGTGAAGAATCTCTGATTTAGTGATTACTGTGGTGCATGTTTAGTGTCTAATTAATTTACAATAACACTTAATAGGCGCACATTATCAATCACAATCACACCTCTTCCCTCTTCGTATAAATTTTGTTAACTTCTCATCGAGCTTTTTTGCGGTAATTGTAGTAGCCCAAGTCCCTTAGTTTTCCTTACTGCACTAATCGTAACCGAAAGCACGCAAACAATGTTACTCCCATTTTTGCACATTCTACACACATTTTTTACGTGCAAAATACATCAATTCGCACTTCGTGTTCAGGTTCAGGTCCACTAATTACTCAATATTGAAAATATATTGATGAGCTCCTCAATCTAGGCCATTCACAGAGCAACTCCCCAAATATATGTTTTAGCTCCGCTTTCTTCGCAGTCACTTTTAACTAAATTTTATGCGGAATTATTAAACTCCTCGTCATAAATATATATTTTACATTAAAAACTTCAAACTTGCAAGTGTGGACATATCAGCATTAAGATATAGTGATAGTAATAAAGCCCATCCTAAATCACTGATTAAATTATCACATTTGAGAACGATTACGATATTGCTAATACGCTTTCTACTTTCTCATCATAATTTTTTTTGTTTCGTAATACTAATACTGTTTACAAGCACGGACAGTAGTAAGTCTGTGTCAAGTTAAAATAATGTTATTTTTGCTAACTCTCCTGTTTTATCATACACCCTTTTAGTAAAAAAAAACTTTTCTACACCGTCTTTGGTTTTCGGCCAAAAAAGTTGTATTTTTTGAAAAGGAGCTGAATCGAATAATTTCTGCTATAGATGAGTAACTGCTATATTTTTTCAAGAGAAAGCATATCTCAATCCTTTCTGTGCACTGCTTTTAATCATAAATTTATTGCAGAGATATCCTTATGCGGAGAAGGAGCCAACAACTTTACAAACAAATCAATGCAAAAGTTGCGAGCGACTCCACTAAAAAATTAATATTGCTATTGCTGAAGATACATATATGAAGCTCAAGTGGAGAGCTATGTTATTAATAATGCATGTACAGAATCCCTTTTACTAATCTTTAACTCACACACACTTCATATCACATTTATCGCAAATATGCTTAAATCAAACATTTAAAAAATAATGTACTCTTATTGCTTTACATATTGCTATTGTTGTAGTGTGATGGGATCTGAAAAATGCTTCTCTGGTTTGTACGTAGTGTTGATACTGTTGATAGGCAATTTCCTGTGGGAATGGTTTTGGTCGGCTCTTCTTTCTTAAAAAAAATATATGTACGGCAACATCTTTACATTGAAGTTTTGCTACCTGAGTCACCTAAATGTTTTTTTACGTTGCCAACAATGCTGAGCAGGTAGACTGTTTCAAAATTGGTTAAGGGGGAAAATATCCCATATAGGAGAGGTTGGCTATTATACCATCGTTGTGCATATGGGTTTCTCATATATTAGTGAAGGTATGCAGGATGAGTTTAGTCGGATGAAAGGATGAAGAAGGATTGTGTTCTATTCAAAAAGGCATTTTCTACAGCAGCAGCATGCATAACATGACTAATGTCTGTGTCCACCAACACCTAAGTCAATTCTTGTCTGTACAAAAAAGGATTTTTCGTATCGTCACCACATCATGATAATCGTGTCTATTGTTGTTCTCGGTGATGGAATGCCTTTCGAAGAGGCTGCACAAGTGTAAAAATGTAACCTGTCGCGGTATTGTATTGCTTATAGTTAGTCTGTAGCAAGAGCAAACCAATATGGTTATAACAGTGAGCAAGAGCAAGCCTAACCAGGATGAGATGGTTTGTATTTCTATTGCTACTGCCTTTGAATACGAAGCAGCTTTTTTTGGTAAGGACGAGTTGTAAAAATTAATGAAGTTTGAGTGGAAATCTCATAGGTAAGGTGTGCGGTAGGGTTGTATTCAATTTTCAGGGTTTGCTTCGCTATTGCCAGTATTGCTACAAAGTGGTTCAGAATGTTTGAAAAAAGTCAACACCTGGATTTTTTGGAGAGGAGCTTTGTGTACAAAAAAGGGATAGGGTTTATGAAATGATGATGAAGCAAACTTGGAGATAGAAGAGGCAGATGGTACTCGGGAGAGAGTTTTATCTTCTCGTGGATAAAGTTAGTTGAGTGGAGAGAGGAACAAGTGAACAAAGAGGAGAGTAAAAGGAGTGTCATTATGAAAAGGAAGACTGGATAAGGGGTACTGAAAGTTTCAGATATGAGCTCGTTTTTAAAGGGAAAAAAAGTAGGGAGTGGGTTTAGATTTAGAAAAAGATGCAAACTTGTCTTGTAAAGGAGAAAAACTAGAATTTTTATGCGGGACCTGTGCGTGGGCGTGCATGTAACTGGAGAATGGCATATAAAGAAATCTCACAAGCTGTTACGTAGCTGTACTTACTAGGTAGCAGGAGATAGTATGTAACAGAAATAGACAAAATAGAAAAAAAACGGTAAGCCGATATAAGTAAGGAGTATAAGCTGCATAGATCATTAATGAGCACGAAGCACCACACTGGCTACGAGGCTGGAGGAGGAAAGGGAGGTTAATGAAACTTTTAATTGGAAGGGAAGGAAGAAATTGAGCTGAGTTGGATGTGTGGATATGACAGAGAAAACTGTGGTTTTGTTAGAAGAGAGGGCGAGGGCAGCGAAATGAAATGAGAAATGAGCATGTGAAAGGAAATGAGTGTTTCTGTTGACGTATTTTATTTAGAGATAACAAACATGACAGTGTAGACACATAAACACGAAAAGTATTATAAAAATTGTTTCGCTCGCCCATTAAATCCATTCTACCTCCCTCATTATAAAGCATAAAAAATCTAATCAATACGGAGTGGAGGAGAAATGAATACTGTCACTTTTTTACTCTTTTGAAACCGCGCAGTAATATCTACTACTAGGAAAGTGGGACGATGACGATACAAAAATCTCCAATCTGGATCATTTTTACTGGAATCTAGCAAATTGCGACACTGCAAAGTTCCAGCAGAGCTATAGAGCTAAAGAAAATTGTATACGGTTACTCTGCTGGGTTGTTGTAATACGTGCACCTGCGTCTGTTTCATTTGCAAATATTTTTTTCAGCCTTCAAAAAGTGCAGCGCAATAGCCCACTTTTCTGTTTTCACAGCTCACAGATACCTAATTGGATATGGAGTATGGAGGATGNCAATAGCCCACTTTTCTGTTTTCACAGCTCACAGATACCTAATTGGATATGGAGTATGGAGGATGATATGAATATGCTACGCTGCGCTGTGAAAATGAAAATCAATTAACATCGCGTTCAGGGTCATCTCATTCATAATTTAAAAGTGTTTTGGTATGAATTTAACAAGTATTTTGATAGAGGAAGTCTGCATCGTTTATTCGTTTGCTTAACTACTCACATGTTTATAACATATCCCTACTGCAAAGAAAAACATTTTTTGGGGAAAAACTGGAAGCGCAATTCATTAAAAAATAAATTAATCCTCACCATACAAAAGTCTAGATTGTTCTATTGTTACTGCAGAAAGGAAGATTAACTGAAACAGACATTCCTCTCTCGAAATTCCAACGCTAAATTTTCCATGAAAATTCAAAATTGCTGGCAATGGGCAAATAATCAATAAAAACGATCCAGCTTTTTTCCATTCACCATCGAGGACGAGTGAGAAATTTGACACTGAACTGGACTACCAACACCAGCTCACTGCGTGTTTGTGCTTGTCGCTTGTGAAAATCGTAAATAAAGCCATTTAACTGCTTATCATATTTTTTCCCAAATAACCTATCAAATCAACAGCGCCCAAAAGCATGCTCCATGCTCCTTTTCACATAATAGACATGTTAAACAAGAGATATCATTGCAACATCTTACTTTCCACACAAGACATTAAGACACAAGTGACAAAGACATCATCAACACTAACAAAAGAAGTGTGACAAAAATAGCAGTTTTTGATGCGCAATTAAATTTTAAATGCCTACTCCACTCCTCTCCCCTCCATGTTCAAGCTATTCCTAGCTCCTAGCCATCTCGAAACAAAGAAGTTCATCTAGCTCCAGAGCATCTTCAAGTTCTCCATAAGACATGAGAGGGCACACAAATTAACTTTCCCTTTGAAGGCAAGCGAGAAAGACATTGAAGATATGATTCAGTATCAAAATGTTGTTACCCCAGAGCAGTCACACTCACTCTTACTAAATATTATGCATCCCTCTTCGTCCACATCCACATCGACAACCACCTAGCTAGTAAGTATTTTCAGCCAAATCTTTACCCATCGTTGGTCGTATATAGTCCCACCTTGTTCTTATATAACGCAAAGGTATGACCATATTTCTTCTTAAGCATGACTACAACCACCACTAAAATAATCTTGTTATGCGAGAACTTTTGTTACAGGCTGGTTGCTAGTTACAATGCATAATATTTTGTAGCTTCACCATTCACAATATTACTCTCCTTTACGGCTACAGTACATATCTATTTCTATTACAGAACAGATTTTTCGTGGCTGCTCCGTTCTTCTGATATGTGATACGAGAGAGTTTTTTTGTGACTGCACGGCTGTGACTCATTTCGTTTCATTCCACATCAACAAAATACAATATTTTTTGTCTTCTCCTCACCAGTAAAAAAAATTGATCCACGAATCCACGTTAAAAAAAGTTCTCTTGCATATTTTTACTGTAGAGATCACATCAACTTGTGGGATCGTTCATCGTTGCAGGATAGGATTATTACATATTGGGTAAAAAATTTTGGAGATTGAGATAATTTGCAAACTGTTAAAAAAATTGTTGAAGTGCTGAGAGCTGAAAAAGAGGAGATATATTTTTTAGTGCTGGAAAGAAAAGGAAGACGTATGTGGATATATTATTTTGGCATTGGCGAGTAATGTACTTTTATTGATAAGGGAAGAAGATCACAGGATAAAAAAATATGTAAATGAGTGGGGGAGTGCTGAGTGTAGCAGAGAGAAGGAAGAAGGTGACAAAAGCGTAAAAAACAAACAGCTGACACAGTGTAGAAAAAAAGCCAGCTCATTCTGAGTAAAAAGTACATTTAAAAATCTGATTTTGCCTTTGCCCTGCCTATAAAAAAATTAGATGAGTGAGTAAGAGAAAAAAACGAGGAGTTTTTAAGTTCTTTGTCTTAAGTGGAGAAAAAAAAGGGGTAAAAATTAATTTTTTAGTGGGGAGCTGGAGAAGACGCTGTGCGAAAAACATTTAAGGGTAAATAAAATAAAATAATTCAATATTTGTTGTGCGTGGGTGGAGGGGAAAACTGAAACAGGAGAAAGTAAAGGGAAGAGGTTGTATGGCAAGGTTAAAAGCGTAAAAAACAAACAGCTGACACAGTGTAGAAAAAAAGCCAGCTCATTCTGAGTAAAAAGTACATTTAAAAATCTGATTTTGCCTTTGCCCTGCCTATAAAAAAAATTAGATGAGTGAGTAAGAGAAAAAAACGAGGAGTTTTTAAGTTCTTTGTCTTAAGTGGAGAAAGGAAAGGGGTAAAAATTATTTTTTTAGTGGGGAGCTGGAGAAGACGCTGTGCGAAAAAAAATTAAGGGTAAATAAATAAAATAATTCAATATTTGTTGTGCGTGGGTGGAGGGGAAAACTGAAACAGGAGAAAGTAAAGGGAAGAGGTTGTATTGGTGAGGTAATAGGGGGAGAAAATTAAATTAAAAGGTTAATGCGTGTGAGAGGAGAGTAGATGGATTTATGCGTAATTGCGTAGTTGAAAAGGAAGTTGGTGGTGGGATATTGTTTAGGTGAGTGCACTTTTAATGCGTGGAAAATGACGCGTTCTTTGTTTGGTGTGATGGCTGACCTATTAAGTCTACGTTTTTTTGTTTTAGCATTCAGTTGATGTGTGCAACGAATGTATGCGATTTAAGTCACGGACAGTGCGAACGGTAGTTAAAAGTTAACTGCATAACTGCATACGATATTAGCTAGGGTTTTGCACTTTTAGTGTGTACAAGTTGCAATATTTACAGCGCACGTTCAAATAAATCATGTAGGATATAGTGCGTCTGTAGTTAGGAATAGCTGATATAGCACTCGTTAAAGTTGCGAAATTACGAGGAGCTAAAGTTAGGCTCATTTATTTTAGTGGCCAGTAGTGAACTTTGTCCCGTAGTAGGTTGCAGGTTATAGCGAACAGGAACAGGGACAGTGTCATCGTTTCAATTTAAGTGTTTGATATTGAATCCGTCTGTCCCACTGACTGACTGACTTGACTGAGGCTATTACTGATAAAATAACACTCGCGTACATGACGTAATTTTAAAGTCAAATTATGCTCTATCATTTTCATCTTATCGTTTGATCACCTACTCTACTATATTGCATTTTTGCTGAGAATGCATACCTAATATGATGATGTATTCGTTTGACATTTGCAGTTGCAGTATAAAGCTAAAAAGCAGTAGTTTTGAACAGAGTTGGTGGAAGTTAGAGAACCTGGTGCGAGTAAAGTGAATACATATTTCAAAGTTTTGCCAGCAAGCCTTTCAATAAAGCTTCCTTGTCATTTTCAGAGTTATTGTTGTAAATATAGGATAACAAAAACAACAAAAGTAAGAAAAATTGTACGTTCAAGTTCATATTACTGTCGGTTCAGAGAGTAACCGGAAATTATAATATGGTGACATTTACATTTAGTAATTCATTCTTGTGCGTGTAATAAACTTTTGTGAATAATATTTTGTAGTTGGGTTTGACGCTAAAAAGTAATGAGAGATATAGGCTAGAAAAAAGAAATGTCATGAGAAGAGAACGATAAGATTGAAATAGGCATCTAAATAATCTACCTATGCCCTTAGTCCTTTGCTTTGAAAATTAAAAAATATCTCTATTTTCACTACGGCCATAATATGCCTTTATCATTAATTAATAAAATATGACCTATTAAGTTACATATCTTTTTCGCATGATAACTACTCATGCTGTGATTGCTCTGATTCTAGTCTGTGACAAGTTTCAGACTCATTCCATTCTTACTTACCTTTAGATTGTATTGAAAATTTCTGCCACGAATGACCTAGGTGAATCTAAGGTCCTATGTCCTATGTCCACTTCGTCTCCTGTCGTCTCTGCGTGTATCCTGTCTTGTCTACACGATGAAACTTGAATACGGAAACGGAACTTAACTGGTGGCAAAGTGAACCCAAGTGCTCCAACATTGTCATTGT
The DNA here is from genome assembly GCA_027744115.1 of Acrocyrtus sp. NNG-2020. Classification (NCBI taxonomy): domain Eukaryota; kingdom Metazoa; phylum Arthropoda; class Collembola; order Entomobryomorpha; family Entomobryidae; genus Acrocyrtus; species Acrocyrtus sp. NNG-2020. Next base: position 8,701 of record JAHZND010001477.1, on the reverse strand, counting down.
CAATTGTCATAATATGTCATAACTTATATGTCTCGCCCATGAGATTTGGGACAAAGTAACAAACCACACTTGCGTGCGAAGCGGGCGTTACACGAGACTCTAACATCTCTATAATTTTTACATTTACATCTTTACATGATAGTAGATAGATCCGTCGTATTTTCAGGATGTTGTTGCTTGATTTTGAAAAAAAGTCCAATAAGTTTATCATAATAAAAATTATTAATATCTAAAGAGTTGTTAATTAACTAGAAATATCTGAAGCAACCTTTGTCGTCGTAGATTTCAAGTCTTCATAGTTGTGGTTGTGGTTACTTCTTTGAGCTGCTTGTAAAACTGTCTTTGTGCTTTCTTTTCAGAATTCCGGAGTACTTAGAAAGCGTTGAGATATTGAGTGGATAGTTAGACAAAGTTTTAATCGAACGAGACGATTCAGTCATAGATTTGAAAAATGTCGTACGCGTACCTTTTCAAGTACATCATCATCGGAGATACAGGCAAGAAAACATTTAATTTGCCGTATGAAAATTTAATTTCAAAAGTAATGTAACTGATTGTGAGCAAAAAATTGAGAATCTTCTTTTATAATTTGTTTCCACAGGTGTAGGAAAGTCTTGCCTTTTGCTTCAGTTTACAGATAAACGATTTCAACCTGTGCATGATCTGACTATTGGTAAGAAAAAGCTACGAGTTTGTAATCTAATTTTATAGAAAGATTTTACAAGAAAGAAATGAAAGGATGTTGGAAGTGTAAAACTAATTTTTTCATTTTATAGGTGTCGAGTTTGGAGCTCGCATGATAACTATCGATGGAAAGCAAATCAAACTTCAGATTTGGGATACGGTTAGTAAAATTAATTGCATATACTAATGTAAGTCTAATGTAGCATAGGTAAATGCCCTGTTGTTACTAATGCACCGGTTGGGGAAAATTGATTATAGGCCGGACAGGAAGCCTTCCGATCCATAACTAGGTCCTATTATCGTGGTGCAGCCGGAGCGCTTTTAGTTTACGATATTACCAGACGGGACACATTTAATCACCTGACCACATGGCTGGAGGATGCCCGTCAACATTCCAACTCAAATATGGTTATTATGTTGATTGGAAATAAAAGGTAATGCGTGTGAATCACATTATGTGAGAAAAACAACATAAACGGTTTAAGCATGATGTCACTACATTTTGATTTTGAAGGGTTGGTGGTTAAATATGCAATTAAAATATTTTTAGTGATCTGGAATCACGTCGTGAAGTCAAAAAGGAGGAAGGAGAAGTCTTTGCCCGCGAACATGGTTTGATATTTATGGAGACATCTGCAAAAACTGCAGCAAACGTTGAAGAAGCATTTATAAACACGGCAAAGGAAATTTATGAAAAAATCCAAGAAGGAGTATTCGACATCAATAACGAAGTAATTTACCTAACCTAACCTTCCTGAGACTTACTGGTTATAGTTATGAAATACCTAACTCACTCGTCATAATGCAATAATTTCTTCTAGGCAAATGGAATAAAAATTGGACCTCAGCATTCTCCCACTAGTCCTGCATCTCCAAGTGGAGGTCCTGGGTCAAGTCCAGGAAGTGGCTGCTGTTGAAAAGTTCAAAGTGTACATACAAACCTTGACTTGAATCCATTCTCTCCTTCATCAGCAGTAAAAATTCTTTCCTCAATTTTCGATTTCTTCATCCCAGACCAGAGGAAAAGGTATTGATCCGAAAGCGGTTTCTTTAACTTCTCTTTTGGCAATCTTAATTTTTTCAGCAGACGTTCTCACGAATTGTCATAAGCGTAATCGTTAGAAACTGTTGTATCGAGCAGAATATTTGTTATTAAAGTTAAATGAAATGAATGTATTATAATTAAAGACTAGACTAAGATTTTAGTATGCAAAATACATCACACCTTGTTTTACTTTTCATTATAGTTTGAATTTATGTGTGGATGTTTAATTGTTAATTCGGAATGAATCGTCTGATTCAAAACTTTCGTTGAACTTTACCTCCTTCATTCTATGTGCGCTTTTCTGTTAAAAACCTGGCCTATTTTGAACATAAGATTTTATGGTAGGTATACACATATTAAAAGAATCCGACAGTTATGTATCTCACAGGTCGCATCGCAGACACATCGCAGCGATACCCATGAAAAGCTACTGTTTCAGTTTTTTTATATTGTTTCTTATGGGATCTCCAAAGATGTTATAAGTTGTTATGAGATGAGATGGTAGACGTAAATAGAGTACATACATAATATACGATACGAGTCTGCTAGAGTAAGATTCTGTGCTAATTAATTTTGCATGTCTTTTGAAATTTTTCATAGCTATGTATGATATTTCGGAAAGCCAAAGATGTAAAAAAATAGTGGTTTTTGCTTAATAAAAAGTCTTTTTAAAATAAACGTTGTAGTGAGCTAGAAGCTGTAGAGGGAGCCTGTTATCGATGTCGGAGAAACTGGGAATGAATGTTCTCGACTTTCTTCAGATAGATAGAATAAATTTTTGCCATTGTAAATACAATTGCTAGAGAGAACCGTTTTAGATGGCGTAAGCCAGTTGAACATCTCGTCACTTTTATAATGGTCTTTACAAGCCTTCGGTAATTTTTAGGAGAAATATCAGATCGGGCTGTCATTAAATTAAATAACGTTACTAGCAATTTTAACAAAGTAATTCAAATTCCAAAGTAATTTGTTTTAAACATTAGCTACTTTTTAAGTATTACGAATTGGATTTAGAGGGCAATGCAATATAGTTAACAGATTGTAAAACCGCGGTAAAATAAGTCTCCTGTAAGAGTATATGATTGACTTTTTACAGTGTAATAATTGTAATGGCTGTTACTTTTCGTTTAATTATGATATAAAGAAGCAATTACTATTATCTATATGAAATACCAAATGTGTAAATGGAAAGCTACTACAAATTAACTACTTTGCTACATGATATCCGTAATTAAAAGTAAATTAACGATATATATTGTGATGTGATTTGTGTATTCCTAATTATCATTGTATGTGTATTCGTGTAAAAATATGAATATGACAATTTATGTATGTGAACGCATGTATGAGTAATTAAGTATATATAGTAAACTTGTGAATGAAATGAAACAAACCCGCAAAGTTAACCTGAGCACCATTTTTTTCTGATGGCATAAATGCAAGCATTAATTTATGAAATAAAATCACGATACGAACAAATACATTTGAAATGACTTTAATCATTATTTGCTTTTTACGAATTCAATTAAAATACGTTATCATTTTTACAATGGGGCATTGTGCCCAAACCTTCTGAAATATTCAGCACATTCAAAATAAAACTTCTTCAGACCTTACTAGTAAATATAAATACCAATAAATTATTTTTGTCATTGATGACGGTATTGTATCAAAGCTACTTCGACTCACTCATTTTGTACAAAATAATGGGATCATACATGTTTTATAACTTCAGGCGCTGATTGGCTTGACTGATAATAATAACCTTTAATGGTAAAAACAATTATAGTACTTTCTCGTAAATATCAAGGCTTCAATAAAAACGAAGCTGTATAAGGACACTTGTTTACAGCTCAACCTCAACGTATAACATTTTTTGGACCAAGCTATATAGTTATCACCTTCTTAGAGTTAGTTAAATGTTAAATTTTTGTGGTTTGCTTCACTAATGGTTATCTATTATTCTGGCAACTGTGTTTGAAGGATGCTTTTATGGACTAGTTTTTTATACATACACCTGGTGAAGCTGAAGGTTATTTATTATCATCGTCAACATTAATAATCAAAATTCATCCCTGAATTAACCCTTCTATAGTGAACCATATTCATGCAAGATTCGTTAAGCAAAATTTGAAAAAACCTACGCATTATTATCGCTGTTTTAATTTTTTTGGTACTTGAAAGTTTGTGTAAAATAACTGAATTAAAATTTACAAAAATTAAGAATGTAGCTGAGTTGCTACGAATTATTGCTGGCTGATTGAGGAAAGCCTACATGTTTTTTTAAAACGGACAACATTGTACAGTTGACACAGTAAACGATACATAATTTTAAAAATAGTAATTTATAGTTTCAGTTCACAGTTATGAAACTGAAAAAAAATCATGCAGCGAAAGATTCCTACTCACTTCACTACTGAACACTTGGATATACTAATGTTTAATAACTTATTTTACTACATAGGTAGTTAGTTTTAAAAACTATACAAGCAGGTCAGAAGCTGCAGAAGTGTAGAAGGGGAATACTACAGAATATTTTTAAAAGCTGAACTAGCGACAGAGCTTGTTGTTCTAGTAATTAAGCAGAAGCGGTTTTAGATTCTCGTAAATCCAGAAATCTTTGCTGTAAAAATGGTTTAGGCTGAGGGTGAAGCACTGCTACCAAGGATGCTGCTAGATTTTAATTGAATAAGGTTAAAATTACTATTTTGTACCCCAAAATGTGCCTCTTCGAATTTTAATGCTAAAACTTAACTATTTTTTATCTATTACGACGACGGTGCTTTTCACCGCTTCGTGGAGGAGTAACTAACCCTTCAGAATGTACTAGTGGACTGCACACCTTGTTTGCACTGGCGAGTAGATGAGCCCTTTCCTGTTGGGAAAAAACGTGTTCATTTTAAATTTAAGCAAGTGCCATAATAAAAGGAAGACAATGTACTCAATTCAATTATGCATTATAAATTCGACATTGTCTTCATCACTTACCAGCAAATTTAAACTAACACAATGAGAGTGAATTAGATGTCGCATTTCATCAGCTACACTTTCTATAGAGGGTAAAACATCGGGAACGTCTTCTCTGCGAACTGCAGTTGCAAATGGTGCCATCCAGTGGGCACAGTGTGCTATATGTTCCCATGAAAAACCGCTTGCAGTAGTTGCTGCGGTCCTGCCTGTAGGACAAAAATAACTCAGTTAATACTGAAAACGTATATATTAAGATACCATGATCATATACAGATTGAACACAAAACAATACCTACCTTTGGTATGATAAATTGCAGAAGCTGCCAAAATAGACGAACTATATTGCATTGAGTTTACATCTAAAACGGTTAAATCTATAATCCTCATGGCTCTTACAAACTCAACTCCATCATATCTAACTTTTGTAAGATGCTTATCCTCTCCTCCTCTTGCATCTTTGTTATCTCGAAACGAACGGATTGCTTCACTAGTTGAACGGGTATGGTAACCTTTTCTGGCAAGAATTGTTAAAATTTGAAGGTACACGTTAACCCAATTGCAGGGCGTTATGGGAGTCAGCTTCCACTTGAGAGCTTTTGTAACTACTAATTCCATATCGAGAATTTCTGCCTCTGAACAGGCCCCGTCTGTCACATATGCAAAAGTTTTAAGTTTTGGAGGGTAGATTTCTTCCATTTTTGCAGCAATAAAGAGGCAGGTAATTCCTAATGAAATAATAAATTGATAGGTATAAGAAAATGCTAGTCGACATTCTAGTCGACACTTTTACGACATTCTTGACGACACTGTTCTCGACATTATAAAGTGAGTAAAACATGCCGGAAAAAGAAACGCTTCTTACCTATGAGCTGAAGGTGATTCTTTAAAACATTATTTTGAGTAGCGAGGTAACGATCTAGATAGTCTATGCCTAAATAAAGTGTTTCTCTATGGAGGTGGTACGCTTCGCAGACATCCATTATCCAGTCTAAGAGAATGGACCTCATCTGAGGCGTGAGTACGGGATGGTTTCGGAATAGATTTACATCTTTCATGTACTTGCAGTCTGTGATGCACATCATCTCCCAGATTTGTTTATGATCTCCAAAGGTAACTGGAGGGAGTGGGGATGGCCTACTACTGGGGGCAACCATTGCCTTGGCTGGAGCTCCATTGCTGCAAATAGAGACTTTACTTCTGGGAGGAGTAGACCTTCCACTCAGACTGTCATCAATACTTAAGGTGCTAAGAAGGGACTCTGCATCGGATCCTGCGGCCTTTCTCATTGATCGTCTTCTCGTTGACAAACTTGTAGAGACAGTGGACGTGGAACAAGTAGACGATCCTGAGGAGGTTCCGCTTTCCATATCAAGAGGTTTCCGAAAGTCGGAATTGCTGGACCTACTGCTACACCTACTTGCACAGGACCGTCGTCGTAACGTTCTTCTATGATATTGCTCCTCCGAATCTTCAAATCGTAAGTCCTTTTGGTAAGCATCTTCAGGAATTCTATGTTCGAAATCTTCCTGCAAGACAAAATTAAAGAAGCAAATCGATCAGCTAAAGCGTTTCCAGGCCTAAAGCTAGTTTAGAATCTATCTGTAAAGTTTGGAGAAACAATTTAATAAGACCATAGCTGATAGCTGCCCATACCTGAAGTACACTAGACTTTCTCTTACGACTTCTCGTGATTAACTGCAGGTAACGACTTTCTCATTGTTGCCTTTGACATTGGATACGAACAAGACGAACTACTGGCAAAATCAAAAGACCCAATCATTTTACCAAATATGAAGTGAGCTAGCACAACTATACTAATGCTGTGAACTATGGAAGCTTTCATTTGCCATAATTAAAGCAACTGCTTATATAGCAAAAGCAGTACATAATAACAATCCGCAGCATACCTTCTGGTCAACATTTCTTCTTAGAGGAAATTTCCTAAATCAGATCCTATATTATCACCGATGAGGAAGTCTAGACCGTCACTGATTGGAAAGTTTGAAACTTTAATGTATTAGTGAGAGCGGATGCGCTTAGGCTTAAACCGAGGAACTTCACTTTTCACGCTGCAGATTGTGTAGACATCTATAACAAGGAATAATGGTAAAAATTAAATTTGCGAAAAAAACAAACCAGACCACAGCAGCAATTTTTATTTCAAAAGCCATTTTCGCCAAAACAGCTTTCCAACCTATGCAAAGAAAGTTTTCATGGAACACTAGGAAGCGAGCGGCTATGTGTACGCTCACGCGCCAAATGCCCTCACCACCACATACATGTATATGCACATGCACAATAGATGCACGTACTTTTTCCATGTTTCGCTTACGCTTAAACCGAGGAACTTCACTTTTCACGCTGCAGATTGTGTAGACATCTATAACAAGGAATAATGGTAAAAATTAAATTTGCGAAAAAAAACAAACCAGACCACAGCAGCAATTTTTATTTCAAAAGCTATTTTCTCCCAAAACAGCTTTCCAACCTATGCAAAGAAAGTTTTCATGGAACACTAGGAAGCGAGCGGCTATGTGCACGCTCACGCGCCAAATGCCCTCACCACCACATACATGTATATGCACATGCACAATAGATGCACGTACTTTTTCCATGTTTTTCTTACATCGACCAAAAGGCTACTACTTATCATGAATCACTTCAAATTTTCTCTACCCTGAAAACCTTCATCACCCCTTTTCCCCACACAAGGGTCAGAGGAGTAGGTCACGCGCACAATCTCCTTAAGTGCTTCCACAAATTACATGATATAATATGCATCAGTCATACATAAAATGAAATAAGCATTTACCTATTTTTTTATTTTTAATTGTTGATTTTATTTTTTAGCACCTTTAAAACCTTAACCGACCTACTAAATTATAAAACAACTCTTCAACAGGTTATCTTCTAAGTGTGTCACAGTGTCACGAAGCTTATCACTTGCACTTAAATGTCCTTTCGCTTGCGAAAAAGTAAGTGTACTAAAGTGGGAGAAGAGGACAGAAGAACTGAGAGCGAGGACAAACACCTTCTTCTCCACTTCTCACTTCAGTAACTGGGAAGTGGGTAAGCGCGAGCGGTCCATTTCCATTCTTTCCCCAGTAAGATGACAGCAAGATATCCATCCAGAGACTGTTTTGCGTACCCATATGTACAGAAAAGTACGAGGGTCTATCATGAACATGAAGGCGAACCATGGTGCGGCTTAGTGCTGAGCACTACTCTTCATCATCAGTTTTAAACCGGACTGAACTGAGAGCCACAACTTGACTATACAACTACAGCCACTCAGCTAACGTAACATCAGTCAACATCCAACATCAAGAGATGCATTGCGTTTTACGCGGATCCTGATGGTTTTTGTTGTTTTGTGTGTAGAGCTATGCAGTAATAGTGAATGGAGAGTCTCCCTCGAGAAAAAACAGATAATCATATGAATACGGATACCTTGCTTAAAAAAATTTTTTTAGCGGACTAGGTGGGAAAAAGCAGAGTAGCAGCAGAGTTCTCGTGGAGTGAATAAACCCTAGAAAAAAGAGCTTCCTCTCCTGCCGCTTCTTGCATGCTGGAACATAAGCTGTTATGAAAAGGTAGTCCGAGCTATTAAAAACTTTTTGCCTCGTCTTCACTTGCAATAATGCATTATTGCGTGCATTGTTTAGTACAGTACACACACATGTCTGTAAAAGTCCCTGTAAAAATTATATTATTTTCCGTGCAGACAGCAACAACTGCGTTTACATTCCACGAGCCAAAAAATAGAATTTTTTTTTCACTGCTGTGGGTAGGTAATAATTTTTTCTCTTGCTACCTATGCTAAATAGTGGCAGGCATCAGTCCCTCATCTGCTAACAGCATATGATTACGATATGATATTGCAATATGATGGGGATGATGATAAGCATGGAAGTGGAGTGAAGTTGGCTTTGGCTGGGTAGTTTTTACCCCCTCATTCATGAACAAAGGCTTTTACTTTGGCTCCTTCAATTTTTCCTTCCT